>PVLD010008217.1:0-85636 GCA_004027595.1 Dinomys branickii | reverse complement strand
GATCTCAAATTCATGCAATAAGAAATGAAAAAGAGGAAGTCACTACAGATCCAAAAGAAATACAAAAGATCATTAATACCTACTTTGAAAATCTGTATTCCCATAGGATAGAAAATACAGAAGAAATGGACACATTCCTAGAAAGGTACAAATTGCCAAAATTGAATCAGGAAGACATAAAAACCCTGAATAACCCATTCCCGTTTGAGAAAGGTCTTCACACTTTATATCATCTTTTATTTCACTCTTTGCTGATAATTTGTGTTTCTAATATAAGAAAAGCCATGCAATTTTTAAGCTTGTGTGTCTGATTTATTACACTATACATTATGGTCTCAAAGTATATCCGATCCATTTTCCTACAAATGACACAAGTTTATTTTCTTTAAGCCATGATGTAGTATTCCGTGATGTTTGAATATCACATTTTCTTTATCCAGTCATTCTCTGATGGACATCTAAGCCTTTTCCAAGATATTTTTATGATTAATTGTGTTGCCAGAACGTACATGTATCATGTGTGTATGCATGTTATCACAATGTGAACTCTTTTGGGAAGATACCTAGAGGAGGAACACCTGGGTCAAGTGGAATTTCTAGTTTTAGTTTTTACAGCGATCTTCATATTGATTTCCATAGAACGGTTGTACTTGTCTACACTCCCACTGACAAGGCAAAAGTTTTCTTTATTCATCATATTCTGGCCAGGATTTGTTATTATTTTATTTCTTAATTATAGCAATTCTTTCTTGGGTAATTTGGAATCTCGAATTTGTTTTAATTTGCATTTCTTTAGTAGTCAGTGAGGTTGAGTATCCCAGCGTGTTACTTCGTGAATGGATTTTAATGTATTTTTCTAGTAAATGTATCTTATTCAAATATACAATAGAAGGTCATTAAATCACTGATTTTATGAGGGCATAAAATCTGGATTTTGCAAATAAGAGACATATTGATCTTGAAAATAAGAATACTGATTGTTTCTTAAGTAATATGAAAATATTGAAACACATCTTAATGATAAATTTCATGAGATTATTATATTTCACGTATAAAAAATGATGAAATTTTTTCTTGAGGTAGTATCTTATGGATTTTACTTATAGATGTTCTGCAGAATTCGTAACTCAAGAATTCAAATTAAACTTCATACAACTTTGTGGGGCTTTCACAAAGTTTTTTTCATTGCAATCAAAATTGCAAAGATCAAAATTGCTATGTATTTGAAAACCTACACCATTCTAAGTGTGGAAATACACTTTACAAAAGGAGGACACACTCAGAGGGAAAATATATTAATGAAAAATATAGGACTAGCACAGTCATAACTGAAGTGTTTCTATGAATTTGCATAAATTTATAGTTACTTGAAAATGATGCAATTTATTATAGACCATAGAATCTACAATTTAAAGATTTTTATAAATAAGAGTAAAAAGAAAAATGAAAAAAGGTCTTTTAGTCAAAAAGAGTTTTTAGTCAAAAAGAAAATTATTTTTGACTATTTTTTCTACAGATATTGTACAAAAGCTGGTTAATTTTAGGCTATTTAAAACTAAAAATATAGATTTACACAATATTATTATTCAAAATTTGACAAGTGAAATGACAAAAATTTTAGTTTGTGAAAGGTGTTTTAGATAGACATGTCTGATCCTTTAAATAAATGAATTACAAATTAGATAGAGATTTTCTTAATTTCATGAGGTAGAGTTTTTCTTTTTGCTATGCATTTAATGAACCCTGATAATATGTCAATCATGGGCGAAGAGGAGAAGAAAGAAATGGTATGGAAGATTTCTACCATCTTAATATTTCAAGAGTTTGGCTTCATCCAGTGGTTTTGAGCAGTACATGTGTTGTAAAGGTGGTGTCTTCCACAAGAGATAATAGGCAACATGGCAGAATATTTCTACATGTCTCAGTGTGAGGGAAGGAAAAGGCACTAGGTGCACGAGGGAAGAGGAGCTAAGGATACTGTTAAACATGCACACTTCACAGAACAGCCGTGTACAAGAAAGGATTTTGCAATCCAAAGTATTGATAATGGCAGCATTCAAAGCCCCAGTCTCACAGAAAAGTGCCTGTCGGGGAGTCAGAATAATTACTTAATGAGGGTATTTGTCTAAGAATAACACTAATTTTCTCTCATCTTACATTGCACCTTAGATTGGGTACAGATGAACAAGACATTGGAGTAAGACATCTAGATTCGATTATTTTTTTATATTTCACTAATTATTTTTCTTTTATAAAGTAACAAAATTAAAAGCAATGCAGTAGGAATTTTCTGAGGTTTGAATGGACGTAAGTGTATAGCATGTCTCATATGGAAAATATTGTTTCAACTCAGTTATGTTTTAGTTTAAGTTCTGCCTAGAGCAGAGCCTGGGGTAAGGACTGAGGTGCCGGTGAAATACTGGTGTGTGTGGGATGTGAATCACTGAGGCAGGAACAAATCAGCTTCCAGATCAAGTGGAAGAAGGCGGAAGTGCCCCTGCGGAGATGCCCTCTTGGGTTTGCTGAGGTTGTGCTGTGAGAAGTACTGCCTGTTCTAGTAGTACCTTATCAAAAAACCAAGGAAGTCTTCACAAAATTTTGTGTTTCAAGAGAGGCAAGGACATTGAAGGTATGTCCAGAAAGTCATGCAAATTTCTATGAGAATCTTCCACAGAGGTGTGAACTTAGCTTTGCTCCTATGAAAGCTGTGGTCTAGAGGATCTTCCCACTTCGAAAAGGCCTTGGGCCAGAAAGTTGTACGGACTGAGTTGCAGGTGGGATGCCAGCGCGGTGTAGGGGGCATCCGACTCCCACACAGCCATCTGCTATGGAAATCGGGTGTGAGTTAATCAACTATAACAAGGACAAGAGAGACTCTTTTGTGTTTATTTGTTTTAAAGTGTTTACAATGACTTAAAAATGCTAGTTTTACTACTACATTCAATACAGGGTGAATAGTAAGCAAAGATGGCCATATTATTTCACAGACTTTGAGAATAAGGTAAAGTTTTTGTAGACCTAACATAATAATCACATATATTTGGAGGACTTTACATGATACATTAAAACGCACATACAGTATATGTGCATTAGACTAGGGTAAGCAGCACAGCCATTATCACTAAAAATGTGAAAAAGTGTTCTACTGGCTATCTTGGAAACCATAGTTACTTGTCAGCTGCGGTTATCCGTCCTATCCGGCTGCACCCCTGTACCTGTGACTCATTCTCTCCCCACCCTCCCGCGCCCCTGACCCCATGGTAACCACTCACCTACTCTAATTCCACGAGATCAAAGTGCTTTGTTTCTACGAAAAGTGAGAAAATGTGTGCTTGTTCCTCTGCGCATGATTTATTCCACACAACATAACACCCTTCAGGTTCTCTCCCGCTGATGCAAATGCCAGGATTTCTCTCCTTTCTAGAGCTAAGTAATGTTATATTGTGTGAGTGATTTTACACAACAGGATAAGTAATCCTGTGAGACTACTACCGGTCATGTAGCAATTTCATAAAAAAACTAACAATGTGACTATTTTCAGGTGATGAATGGGTGACCGAAACTCAACAGTCAAATGAAATACACAAAAACACAGATCTAACATGTGATGGACAACTGAAAGGGATCATTGAAAACTGGAGCACAGCTGCTTTGTCAGTAGGAACTTAGTCACTGTCCTGTCACTGCCACACAATACCTGACACTGACTATTGAAAGGAGGAAAGGTTTGTTTTGGCCCGTAGTTTCAGACACTTGAGCTTACAGCCCGCTGGCTTTAAGGCAGGAAGTGCAGGATAGAAGGGCCTGCGAAGGAAGCTGCTCAAATGTTTGTCATCAAGAAGCAAAGAAAGAGGTGAACAACTAGGAAGGGAGTTATAACCAAACATACCACTCCCGCATAAACGGAGCCTTCTCACCGACCCCGCCTCTGAACAGCACACTAACTACGGATTCACCTTATGGACATACACATCCATGATCCAATCAAACTCCAAAAGTCCAAATTTGAACAGGGATGCTTTGAGGGGTCATTTCAGACCCAAACCTTGACATTCTGCCCCTCACCCACAAAAGACTTGTGTCCAGGCATTTATGCAAATAAATTTAGTCAATATCTATGAGTCACCAAAGATTTAAGAGTTCTTTGGATGATGGTAAACATGAGATGCTTATATTAGAGACAAGAGTCAGTTTATTACTCATAGAAACAGCAACAGACAGCTTAGCATCATTTTCCACACACTTCTGAGTTCTGATTCCCACAGGAGCGAGAGAGGGCCAGAGTATACCTCCTTATAAAGTGGTTTGTGCTATCAGGAGGAGATGCCCAAGTTTAGGGTACACATTTGTACAACAACCAGCAAGCAGGCTTACTCCAGCTCCAGGAGTAACTGTCTTTGTCCTGGAACACTGCAAACAAATGTGCCCTTTATTCCAGATGTAAAATCCATCTCTACAACTGAGGGTTTTTTTCTATTAGCAAGACATTTTTAAAATATAGTAAAGGATAAAATGTCATCAGTAGTTTCCTCATACTATGCTCAGAAACATAAAAGATTCATAGAGAATTATCTCCCATAGCAGGTAGCTAAGATATCATAAAGTCACTGCATTTTAAAAAGCATAATAATAACTCAGGGAAATAACAATTTTGAATGTATCTTACCATATATTAAATTTTATAATGGCTTATTTGTCAAATTAGGAAAAATTTTAGTCAATAATTTTTTATCTAATATAAATGTTATCCTATGGGAAATCTTGTTATGGATGCCATCAGTAAATTGAGCAATGGCTTTCAAATTTCAAATTTTGTTAGTTAAATCTCTGCAAAGATGTAGTACAAATAAAGCAGTTTCAAGCCATTAAATAAAATCATGATTTAGAAAAAACATAAAACCCCAAAGATCCGTCAACGTTGGAGTAGAAGAAGAAAATAATAAACACCAGAGTTTATCGCTTAAGTTTTTCCTCTGTGGACATTAGTCTGAAGGTACCGTTCGCCTCTAACAAAATTTTTCTGCTTTTCTACTGAACTGATAAAATGCAAGTTGCTCACCTCACAATTTGCAATTTCAACAACCAAGAAGAGGTTTAGATATTCCTTTCATAACAAAAATCCAGATATTCATATACCTGGATTTTTGGGGGCAATCAGCTATGCCACTCTCATAAATGTTACATGGTAGGATGCAGTTTACATTATTCAAAATGTAATCAAGGGTACTATTCCTATCATTTAGTAGGAAGAAAAGAAGGAAGCAGAAAGAAACATAGCTCAGAATTCAGGGTTAACCAAACATGATTATCTCTCATGCATTTCCATTGTTTCTTTCATAATATAGTTATTTTTACATGTTTGAAGGTGAGAAAAACAAAGGTGTCACATTATAACCAACAAAAGAAAAAAATCAATGGCTTTCATCTTTGTTATCCTAAGTGATAATCACCTAGCATGAAAGAGTCCTACTGTCACTCTAAGTAACACACTTAATTTCTTATGGCTTGGAACTTTCATCAGAGAGTGTGAGTTAACACTATCATTTAAAATGCAGAAAGTGTGTTTTTAGTTATGACGACTTATTTTCACAATTTCAGTCTTTGTTTTGATCAGACTGAGCAATCAGTAGTCAACCTGAGAATATGATCAAAATGCAAAAAGCATTATGAACATGAAAATGTGTCATACTATGGGATTTATAGTATTGCTAAAGCCACCTATAGTTTCTTTAAGATCTCGATGAACGCAAGATGGAAAATAGCAAATTATACTAGACCTTCAGTTCTATAAAGATATCTTTGTTTAATTCACTTCATAAAAACTAGACACTAGCCTAACATTATCAGGATCATATAAAATCTATAGAGTATGATAATGAACATTAGGGGTCACTAATAATTCTGCCATTTGTGCTATGAAAAGGTTTTCTCCCTTTTTATACATGAGAAACCTAAGGCTCAGACATGTGATGAAGATGGAATTAATTTCTTAACAAATCTTTTATTTATATGTATGGCTAAGATATTTTGCTCAGATAAAAATTAAGATAATATGTTCAGTAATGTCTATTATTATGTTTGTGGCTATAGTTTAGAAAGACTTTGAATCAAAATCTCCCTAATAATTTTACAATACAGTGAAATCATGCCTGATTAATTCATTTCTATATTTCCTTGTCAATAAAATGGTCCTAAGTGACATTGTTAGTCTAATAATAATAATAGTCTACCTTAATATATTTAGAGAAGAATAATCCTTTTTGAACAATTGCTTTTATAAACCTCTGCTAAATATTTACCCACATAGTAATCAGTTGTTCTGAGGTACAGCTCATATTTATGTAGCTTAAGTTTTGGAAAGATTGGAATGTAGAAGAAAACTAGTATGGGTAGCTGTCTGTAGCCATGTATTAAATTAATAATCAAAGATTTAGAACAATGAAAAAGTAACATTAGGCATAGTATCATTGGAATCAAATAACCTCATCAAAATTCAATTTTGTGTAAAATAATAACTCTATATTTTACTTTTGCTATTAAATAAAATGATATCTGGATACATATTATATATGTTTTAAAAATTAAAACATATAAGGTTAAATTACAGTATGTATGCCTTGAATTTTTACCATTCTCAGAATTTAAATTTAGAGAATTTGCTGAATTAATTAATATAACTGATGCTTTCGGGTAGTGTCTGGTTTGCTTGGTAGGCTTGGGTCCGTTTCTGATGCACTGAATTAAACAGACAAAGATATTATCTTTACAGATTTTAAGGGCTAGTATAATTTGCTATTTCTCTTCTTAGATTCACTGGAGTCCTAAAGAATGTAAAGATAGGTTTAGAAATACTCTTATATTTATATATTGAATATGATTGATACTTATAATTGATCATCTGAGATGTTTGGGCTACATCATGATCTGCTGATTTTAACTATGCCATAAGTATATTTTTGAATTTAATGATATTTTGTATAGATAAATTTTTCAGTTATTGGATCTTGGATTAGCAACATACTATAATATCCTCAAAAGCGATTTTGAATTCTAAAATATAACCTGTCATTATTGCTTATGTTTAAGTATGTTCTTTTATTTACCCCTCAAGCATGAATGGAAGTGATGTATTTTTTAAGTTTAGTAACTGTTTGCAAAATACAGCCCTTACAAAAATTTCTCAGCTAGAGGCAGAAAGATAAAAAGAGTTAAGATCCATGGTAGAAATGCCCTTGAAGAATACTTTTAATTTCTGTTTTGTTTTTTATATCCTCTCATGCGAGCATGCGTCTATCCTAAAGCTGATGATGTTTGATTATATTCATTTAGGAATTAAGAATCTGTCTCTTAGTTTGAAAGCTTATCTTGCACTCTTGCTAGAAAAAGAGAAAAGCAGAACAGCATGACACACGTATGCACATACATATATGGATACGTACACACCCAATATTTCTGCAGTCTAATAAGTAAATTGGCCTGCTCACATAAATGCATTTATTAGGATAAAGTCCTTACCACCCAAAGAAAATAGTTAATCAATTCATATTTTTTGCCAATGACATGCTGAAATGAGTATGAAATCAAACAAGTACAGCTTTTAAAAAATGCATAATTGTAGGACAAATTTCTGTGAAATGAAATTGTTCCTCATATGACATATTAGCTTCTAGATATTTTTTTCCAGACAGAAAGATGCAGTCGCACCTGGACAAAATGTCTAGAATAATACATAGAACATCGGTTGATTTGTATTCATCATCAAATAACTGGTAACTTAAGAGACAAAGCTAAAATGAAAACAGAAAAGGAATAATTAAAAATCTCTAGAAAAAACAATATGTAAGACCCAATGAGATTTGGAAAGTAGTTATTCCAAACAAATAGCAGTATAATTGAATACAAAAGCATGCATTTCTTAAAGTGAACAAGAGCTACAGAAAAAGAAATTTTCAGGGATTGGCATCAACTTCAAATAGAATTTAAAAGTAGACACAAGAATTGGCAGTTGGATTGCAGTTGGCTTGAACAATACACATTTCAGGGTTTGGAAGACGTACAAGAAAGTAAAAAATCATTTAAAAGAAACATTCTTTTAACCACAGCTCAGAATTCAAACCTCCATGATGCCATTCTTGATTCTTCTAACATTTTTTAATTCAAGTGAAATAAATTATATAAATGGATTAGGAAATATACAGTGCACTAGAGGTAGAGATAAAATAACTTAAGAAGACAAATTCTGTCCTAAATTTTTAATTTCTTCTAAAATATCCTTGTATCAAAAATAAAATAGTTATTATGTAGCTTATTGTTGTTCATATGTTTTATGAATATCAGCCTTCTATCATTTGAAATGCTACTATAAGATGAGTACAGGTGGGATTATTTTTCAAATTGGGGTATTGCTGTGCCTTTGAGCTTGAAGCACCCAAACTAATGAGGTCAATGTTGTTAACTTGAGTATAATGTGTAACTACTGTGACTCCCACGCTAGTTAAATGAGACCCCCGACGTGTTTCCCACTGCTTTTCTAAGAAGGGGGAGATAGGTGACAAACTCTTACAACCTAACCCTTGTTTCACCCACACTCTGACAATATGAGTAATATAGATAAGCGAATAAGCAATTATTAAAAAATCTGATAGAAACTGTGATGGGGTCAGATGGACAATTGAGAGACACAGAAGAGCCATCTGCTGTGGGTTCAGAAGTGCACAGTGCATAGTTTTTGAAAAGTATCCAGAGAAGCAAAGGGAGTGTGTGTGTGTGTGTGTAGAAAAATGAATATTTCACAGAGAATGTACTAGTCAAAGGAGGAATTCTCATCAAAAACAAGTGAGAGACAATACCCCATATTCAAAGATATTAGGCGAGTATAGCCTAAGTGACTAATTTGAAAGAGGAATAAGAGATGAGGCCAGGACAGACTTCAGGAAAGACCTCACAGGCTTACCAGGTAAATTTTAAGGTTTTCTTTTAACAGTGTGTGGTTAATGAGCATGAAGCAACGAAATGGTACCATGAGATTTGGGTATTAAGCAATGGCCCCAGGTCCTGCGGTGGGGATGCACACCTCCATCCTAGCACTTTGGGAGCATTAGGAAAGCTTGCCTAACCCAGGCTCCTTAGTAACTTAGTGAGACTAAGTCTCAAAGAATAGAACGTGTTGGTGATGTAGCTTAATACAAAGGCACTGGATTCAGTCCCTAGGAGCATGGAAAGGAAATGGCCACAGAGCTAAATTAAATTAAATGGGCAGGGAAGAGGTGTGATTCTGCATGACTAATGGGGAAGCATGGGTAGCACAGGGGCCATGGATAGGGCAAAATTACAGGACTTAGGCAGTGGATTCTGTAGCATCTGGTCTTTAATGTGAGAGAAGAAGTAAAAATTCAAAATATAGCCCCTTGAGGAATAGTCTTGAGGTGGAGCATGGGAAAAAAAACAGTTGCACTTGTTACTGTTTTGTTTTGTCTGTTTTGTTTTTATTAGTACATTTGCAGTACAGAATGATCATATTCATCTTGGGGAGCTGGTACAAGTGCAAAACGTATCTTAATTCTTTTGACTTCTCTCTTTCCCCTCACTCTCTTTGACTTTTTAGTAAAATTAAATTTATTATTTTTAGCTAGGGTTTTGCTAAGCTGCCCAGGCTGGCCTTGATCATGGCATCCTCTTGCCTCCGTCTCATGAGCACCTGTGATTACAGGTGACCTCCTCGTGCTCAGGCTGCTTTCAGATTTTACTGCTTAAATGCTTGTAAGATATTCAAATGTAGAATTTCTGATGTTTTTCAGATATAAATCAAAAAGTCCAGAGAAAGAGGGAGTGTTTATTATTATAAGACATTTCACCATCAATATATAGATAGCTGGTGAATTAATGCAAGTAGATGTCATCCAGGAAAAACATATTGAATAAAATAAAGATCTAAGACAATATATTGACCTCTACAGCATTTGAATTCTCCTCTAGAATACAGTTCATTTTTCAGTGATGTAGATGGAGACACAGGAATGGGCGCATCCTGAAAGCATTACAGAGTATGAGCCCAGCAAAGGTGTCAAAGGGGACAAGCCAAACGGACTCAAGACACATCTGTCTGAGGGAATTCCGGGTACCACAGGTAAACTTAATGAGCTCAGTATAGATATTTTTAGGATCAAAGAGAATAAAAAGGGTCAAAATTAAGAGGAATCTAACTAGGAGGTTTTCTAAAAGGAAGTGAGAAAAAAAGATGACAAATTAAATTATATTAAGTAAGTGTGTGCTCTGGTTATTTTGTATGTTTTACGTTCATTCGTATTTCTTCTTATTCTCATAGAAATGTGCCTGAATGAGGAAGAACTTTAAGATTTAAAAATATGGCAGATAATCCAGAAAAATCAAGTCAGTGAGCATATGAAAAGAGAGGAAAGTTTATACTTGCTATTAAAAAGCTGCAAAAATACAACAAAAATAATAAAACAAAACTTTTTATTTCCAGGATCTAGCTGTCCTCAGATAAGAAAAGCCTTCTTAATGTAATCAAAACGGGAGAGCCTGTGGGATTAGAACACCCCAACAATATTGGTGGGAATACCTTAAAACAAACGAGAGACATCTTTCTGGTTACTATTTGGAAGTCATAGCCACATGACTAATACTCCTATGAAGCATGTTGAATAGTAAACAGGTGAGCTTAGCAGATCCCTCTTCTGCAGTGTGTAACTAAGTCCAGTAGCAAACCTGGATTCAAGAAGATAGTACAACAATTTGGAAGATGTAAGAAGAAGATCAGATCGCCTCATTCTCCCAAGACTCACTATGGAACAAATGCTAGAGCAAAGCCAAAATATCACTTCAGAGCAAATCTGAGAAACCTGAAACAAGGGGTAAAAGCTGTGAATAGAGAAAGTAAGTACGCAAATGCTCCTCCAAACCTTTTACTACCAAAATTAGAGACGGCTATGGAAGTTGGAACAAACTTGCAAACTGGTGGAGGGAGCCCTTTCATTCAGCAAAGTTAAGAATACTGAGAGCTGAGGTCGCCTTCTGATAGTTCTTTGTTAAGGATCATTCATCTTCAGCTGTCTCCACACTGAAGAGTGGATCATTCATCTTCAGCTTCATCTCCATGCTGGATGAAGATGAAGCAGTAATGCCAATTCACCCAATGAACCTTTGGTGTGACACATTGGTAGCATCCCACCTTTAAGTGCCTCTGTTCAAAAGTGCAAGGTCTGTAAAATAACCTCCAAGTAAAAATTGCTTCCATATTACTAAAGAGAAGCTGTTCATTACGAAGGGTACATGTAAAGTTTCCGCTCCTGTTAGTACAGGACAGTGGCAAATGTCTCCTGGTTATATAGACATTCATGAGTTGACGGTTTTACAAGCTATGTAGCCCCATCCTGCATTTATTGAATGTACTCTTGTCATAGAAAGACTCCAGCAAGTTGTTTAAAGATTTGAAGAATGAAGGATAATATTCATGGAGTGTGTAACACATAAATTTAAAATCAATGACTTCTTCAAGTTTTGATGAAGGAGATACGGAAACAGGTTACTCTCCTGCCCTCTAGCCTCCCTTCCTTCAAATCTCTCCTTCTTTCTCTCTTCCTCCCTCTCCCTTCCTTCCTTCCTTCCATTCATTTTTATACATGATTTTACATTAATATTGAGTAGAGTGTAGAGATCAACTTCAAAGGTACTAGTCTATTTTAAGGACATTACACGAGTTTAATTACCTCTCAATATTTTAAATTCTTGAAAAATAATTTACATTGTAAGACTATAGTTTATAAAATAAAACTGTCATAGATGTGTTGGCTCAATTTATAATGCAGGCAATAGAGTTATCACAAGGAACACATTAACAATTAACACAGAGATGTATCTAAATATGTAAAGAAACACACAAATATCAAAATTAAGAATTTGTTGGTCACTTTCCTGGATTTCAATATTTATGCAAGCATTTAATTCTCAAGAAAAAGCTGGTCAATTTTATAACCAGGAAGATCAATTTCAGATCATTCTCTCTTTAGCAAAAATTTCAGTTTTGCAAGGTTTCTTGGGTCTGTAAAAATTCCCTCTGAAATCATACTTTTCTCTAACTCGATTCTCATCCTTTTATCCCAGAAGATGACAGGTAATTGCTAGAATAGCTAACTTCTATAAAGGTCCAAATATGGTGTTCTACTACAATACAGTTATAAAGTTCCCCTTTTATATGCAATCCGTAGAAGTGGTTTGAACAATGCACTTAGAAATTTACTTACTAGCTACTTAGAGCACATAATTACACATTGAGGATAATAAGTCCCAGGTGATACATTTGTTGTGATACATTTGTAGTATCCCACCTTTGAATGCTGCTATTCAAAACCACAAGGCCTGTATAATACCCTCCAACTATGAACTGGCTTCCTTTTTGTTGAGGTATGCCCTACAATGAATGCCTCAATTCAGCATTGAAGTACCACTCTGCATATACTCTATATAGTAGAAATCAAGACTTTATCTACGAACAGCAACACCAGACTCTTTTAAAACAAAATTTATATCTATATTTCATCATTCAAATAGTGCATATGGTTCTACTTATCCTGAAACTTACATTTATTGGCAAAAATATAAATGTGTTGGCCACACAACTTACATGCTACAGAAATAACTTCTTTGCCAGGCTTTCAATTTCTTTATTCATAGTGTTAAAAAAGCAAATGATACACACCCTATTCTCTTGATTCAAAGGTATGTACATATTTTAAATTATAAACAACCTACAATGAAGTGAAAATGAAAAAAAAATACTACCAGGCATCTAGCTATTCCATAGCCTCATTTTTACAAGTTTTGTAACCCTGCTCACTTTTGAAATACAGACAGAACAATTTCTCTTCTAAGAAATTGTTTACACTATTGAATTTTTCCTTCTCACAGCAGAAGCTAGAACTCTCCCCAGCATCCCTTGCAGTGGAATGTAGCCCTGTAACCCAGTATGCATCAACCAGAGGTATCCATGCTTGTAGAGTTATAGATCCTGAGAAAACCAAACTCTATGAGAAGCTCTATGTAGTAAATACAGTATTGATTACTTTTTGTATACAAGGATTAGCACTTTTTTCAGCAAGAACAGTACCAAGAGTTTGTACCTCACATCCAGCATCAACTCTATATGTCTGTGTCTCTCGATTCACTGGTACAAAGCTTGAGAATGTGGAGATTTCATTGAATACAATCAATTTCTGATGATCTTGTATCTATGGCATGGTTTTCATGTTCGGGAGAAACAGTTTGTTACCTACTGTTCTTTGAAGAAGCCCAATTCTTCCTCAAATGGGCAAGAACTTGGAACCTTTGATAATATTCTTCTTATCAGATTCTCATATCATTTATGTTATTTTCACCACATGTAATTGAATTTGGATCTATTGCCACTTTAAAGTTCATACCATCTAAAGATAAAGGGTGTTTGCAGGTCCTATGGCATACAGAGCAATTGTTGTCAAACACTTGTCAAGTAGTTCAGAGAAATCACTTTCCTAAAGGAAAGAAGTGGCTCCTGTGGGCATTTTATTGAACTGAAGATTGTAACTCAAACGCTGTATATCTGTTTTCTAGACTGTTGACTCCTTTGGTGAAGCAGTTTGTTAAATCTGAAGACATTTTAAAAACAATTTTAAAATTTAAAACAATTTTAAAGTGAGTTGAATCAAATAATCACAACAAATGATCCTCTAGTATTCTTCAGTATATGTTCATCTCCACTAGATATGAACCATAAAGTCTAACATGAAAAAGGAGTCAAATCGTTCTTTAAATTCTGAATATATACAAGATATAAAAAGATAGATTTGTCCCTTTCTTCCTTCTTTTCTTCCCTCCATCACACTTGCTGCTTACTTTTGGGCAGATGCCCTGCACAGCTCCTCATTTACACTCCATGCAGGACGGCTAACGTGGTGCCACTGCTGACTTGTGTTGCTTTATGGTAAGGAACAGTTCATGGTTGCTTGTTTGATTAAGATTGTATGTCTATATGTGATTTCAGGAGCAAGCACTTTGAAGTGGTCAATATGCAATACAACAACCATTGGTAATTCCCTGTCACTTTGTCTGTAATTCAGTTTTGATTGTACTGCTCCTGTGCTACTTTGCGTCTTTTTGTTAATGTTTTCTTTTGTTTGGTTGGTTGGTTTTTCTTGTTTTCATTTGTTTGTTTTACTTTTATACTTCTAAAAAATAAAAACAAAAAGATTTGTAATTTTAGGATATTGAATCTGCAAAACACAGGGTACTGACAGGGAATGTATATGGAAGGCCAACATCAAGAGAGAGAGACAGAACCAAGCTCTCAGAGGAATCTGAAGCCTTCCAATCCCACAGCCAGTGCAAACAACAAGCCCAGGGCAGCAAGCAACCAGGTTATCGAACAGCTTCATAGTAAAGGTCTATTGACCTCAGCAACAATTACCTACTATAACATGTTTAAGTTCTAATAAAAACTTACAAGGCATGCCAAGTAGCAAACCTGGTCTTAAAAGGGAAAAAAAGCTAGGCATGGTAGTGCATCCCAGCACTCAGCAGGCTGAAGCAGGAAGATTGCCACAAGTTCAAGGTCAGCCTGGGCTACATCGTGAGTTGAAGGGTAGCCTGAACTATACAGCAGGACTGTGTCTCAAAAAAGAAAAAAAAAAGCAAAAGAGGGTGCTAAAAAAGAATCAGAACCAGAATCAGTTATGAAGTTATGATACAGAAATTATAATTTTTTGGATAGAATAATTCTCCTTTTTTTCCTGGTGCTGTGAATCTAACTCAGGGCCTCAACCATATTAGTCAACTGCTTTAACACTGAATGACATTCCTCATCTTTTATAGGCGTTCTTAGGCAGAAAAGGGAAAAAGATATGGATTAATAATATCAAAAATAAAACTAGGGGCTGGGGACATAGCTCAGTGGAATAAGCACTTGCCTGGCAAGCACAAGGTCCTGAGTTTGATCCCCGGTACCGCCCCCCCAAATTTTAAAAATAAATAAATAAATAAAACTAAATGAAGGGGTCATTACTAATAGTGTCATGACAGCAAAATGATAACAAGTAACTATGACCAACTCTATGCCATAAAACTTTATCGTTTAGAAAGAGTGGATAAATTTCTTAAAAAGCACAAACTACCAAAACTTACACAAAAAGAAAAGATCATCTAAATAAGCCTCTATCTATTAAATACATAGATAAGTAAAAACACCCTAAAGTCATTTTATTCTAAAATAAAGCCCAAACATAAAGTTTATATATAAATCTCAATCTTAAGGCAATTTTGAAAAAATTAAATGTAATTTATTATATCTGTCATAGATATTAATGTATTATATATACATATACAATTTCTTTTTTTGTCTTATTTTTTGAGACAGGGTCTCTCTATGCAATTCAGGCTGGCTTTGAACTCACTTTGTAGCCCAGGCTGGCCTCGAGCTTGCAATGATCCTCCTGCCTCAGCCTACCAAGAGCGGAGATTACAGGCGTGCACCACCATGCCTGGCTACATATACAATTTCTGACTGTGATATTCTGAGGTAAACAACATAACATTAGTTATGAAAACATATTTTTTCACCTGACCATTTGATTACTCTTCAAAGGAGGCATTGAATTGCTATGTACTAAAATTTTTTGTTAGAAAATACTAATAATTGATCAAAAAACTATTTTGAGAATTATTCTTTTGGTTTCTAACTATATTAGTTCCTTACTAATGTACTAAAATAAACCAACACAAAGTCTGTTAGTGGCTTTAAATAACACAAGTATATTTTCTTACAGTTCTGAAGATCAAAAATTCAACCCTGAACAGTTAATACTTAAAATTTTTTACATTTTTCACACTTATATCTGGTAATCTAAGCAACTGATTAGAAGACAATTTTCAATAGAACAATCACTAGGCAATTCCTACCATCTTCTCTAGTGAAATTCTGCAGAGTCTCTAATTTTTTTAATAATTTTTTGTTGTCCTTAATGGTTTGAACAATCTTCCATTCTTACATCTGGTAATCCAAGCAAATTTGTTGAAGGTAATAATATGCAATGTAACAACCACTGTTAATTCCTATTATTTTGTTTTGAAACCCTGTATCATTTTTAATATTCTTGCATTGTTTTGTTTATGTCTGTAGTACTGGTATTTTGCTATTGTTCTTGTTCTTTACTCTCCTCTTTAAAATTAAAAAACAAACTTTTAAAAATCAAGATGTCAATATAATGTGTTCCTTTCCAGAAGCATGAGGAAAAAAATCATTTCCGTGTTCCCTCAGTTCCCGCAGAATTCAGTTTCATTTGATTTCCCTAAGGTATTTCCAGTGCTGCTCTCACTCTGTTCTCTCTCGGTCTGTGTGTGGCACGTTCCACTCTTACCTATCAGCTACCTACCTACCTACTTACCTATCTATCTCTCTATCATCGGCCTTTCTCTTCTACTTATAAGAAATTTCCTGAATTTTGGGCTCATCAAGAAAATCCAGGCTGCTCTCCCTATTTTAAGGTCAACTTATGAGCCATATTAATATAATTTGCTACTCTAATTCCATTTTGTCATGTAATGTTATCATAGTCACAGGTCAAATACCAGGAATTAAAATGTGTGCATGTTTGAATAGCCGTTATGCTTCTTACCACCTAAGCTTTCTAAAAAGACCTTTAGGTATTTTTACTTCTCCTTCTATAAAGGATCATTTTGACAGGGAAATTTAAAATGATAACATAAGATATACTCATGCTGATAAATAGACCCAAACTTAGTGATTGCTATATTTTGGCTAAAAAAAATGAACTGTTCCCACAAGTCTTAAGTGTTTCAAAAGTGATTGGATCATGAGAGCATTATGCTCTTTAGTGGATTATCCATTGATGAATTCATGGTTAGATGTACTGTTAGGCAGTAGACACCAATTGAAATTGGGCCACTGAGGGCAAGTCTTGGAGGGGTATATTCTCATTCCTGTTTTTTCCCTTCTCACTCTTCTTTCTGCCCACCGTGATGTGAGAATCACTCCTCTGACTCACTCGTCCATCATGTCATTTTTTACTTGGATCTTGTTGACCATAGACTGCATCTACTGAAACTGTGATCCAGGGTAAAGCCCTCCTCCTTTAAATTGTGTCAGAAAGTTTGTCCCAGGGACAGAAAAGCTGACTAATAGAGAAAGTAAGTACCAAAGATGGGGTCTTTGCTGTGATTAAACTTCATCGCGTGTTTCAGAAATATTTGGAACTGGTTTGCAAAAGAAATATAAAAATATGTGATGATCCAGGCTGGAACAGTTCTAAAAAGTTGTGAGCAGGGCTTGATATATGATACTAATCAAAGTCTCTGATACTGGTAGTAATAAAGGCAGTAAAACCCAGGGTCAGGATGTTACAGCCAGTAATAAAGATTGCATTGCAGGTGTATTAGAGATTATCTGTGTTATGCTATACCAGAAAATTTGTCTACATTTTGACTATGTCCTGAGATTTTGTAGGAGATTAAAAATAAGGGCAGTGAACCAATTGATTTGACCAAGAAAATTTCCAGACAACTCAATATTCGAACTGTGACATGGATATGACTGCCTGCTTTTAAGCAGATCCACAGTGAGAATCAGGAGCAAATGACAGACTAAAAGATTTGAAAAGTTTGTTTTTATGCCAGAAAGAACTGTCTGCAACACTGGGCAAAGGAGAACACGGTAGCTGAAACAACGAGGATTAAAAAGAGGCCATAAGTTTTAAAAGGACAAAAAGAAATGCCTTGGAGAGCATTCTGGAAATCAGTTATCCCCTATCCATCACAGACTAAAGGGTGCTAAGCTATAATCTTGCATTTGAGAAGAGAGTCCCTAGAATGCTTACTCATTTAGGCAACTATGTCCCTGAATTCAACCATCCAGGCACTCAGAGGCCACGGTTGCCATCGTACCAGGAGTACTAGCTACTGCTCAAACTGAAGATTTGATATCACCCATTCAGGGCTAATGTTTTAGACATGCACAATGAAAGTTATGTGAATCAGAAATGCTTCCAGATTTTGAAGCACTCGGAGGAGGGACAGAAATGTGTGACACGGCCGTAGTCACTGTCAGAGTCCCGTAAGAAGGCGATACATGAAGCCGTGAGACTGAAGCTAAAGGAGCAGCTGGAAGTGCAAACATAACGGAAAGTTTGCTGAGGAAACCTTCAGGTAGTGACTGGAACCGTGAGACAGGGCTTGTGGGCTGCAATAGGCCAAGCCACGGGCTAGCGCTGCCTGTGCCATGTGGAGTTCACGTCTCATCAACAACCTGCCCTGGTTGCTGGATAAGCAGCAATTGGATGTAATGTTCACCCTGCTCATGTCTGGTCTCACATGCATATAATTTATTTCTATCCCCCTATTCTTTCATTTTAGAATGGAAATGTTTACCCTATGTCACTATATGTCAGAAATGTTTAACTTTTTTTGAAGTGTTTAAAAGCTGTCATCGCTAAGAGTTTGCATTGAGTCTCAGAGGATTCTTTGACCTTGGACTTTCAGCATTGCTGGAACTGTTAAGACCTTGGCAATTATTAGAGATGGACTAAGTGCATTTTGCATAGTGAAATGAACGTAAGTCTTTTGGGGGACCAGGGTAGAATGCTATGGTTTGAACCTCAAATGTTCCCAGAATCTCACATTTGGAAGATGATTGGATCATGGGGTGATGCCGTCATCAGTAGATTGACCCATGAATGAACTTCATGGCCTAAATATATGCTGTCAAGAGGCGGGGCTTGGCTGGAGGAGCATCACAGGAGTGTGGCTGAGAAGACTGAACTGTCATCCCCATCTCCTTTCTCTCTCTGGTCACGGCCGCCATCCTGTAAACAGCTTTCCCACACCAGATGTTTTCATCATGCCACCTTTGTCGAAGTCAGCCAGCCATAGACTGAACTCAGTGGAACTATGAGCCAGAATAAATCACTCCTGCTTTGAATTGTTCGTGTTGGGTATTTTGTCTCAGTAATAAGAGAGCTCACTAATGCAGTGGTAGCTAGAATTGACGGTGCGTTCCATCACTGAAACTTTTGCTGCCTTTCTATTGAATGTCTTATCTCCTTTACAGGTTTGTGGAGGGAACTGGCTTGCTGGAATGCAAAACAGAAAAGAATGTTTTCCCACCTTAATATTCAGATGAGATATGGTGGAACTCTTCCCTAGGTACAACTATAAATCCAGCAGAAACATAACCTTTCAAGCATCACATTCAAGCATTAGTACACCTTTGCAGCTACTATAATGCCTATTCAAAGGAAATTCTATTTTTGTGGGGAGGGACTAAGAATCAAACTCAGGACCTCATGCTTCCCAGGCAGGCACTGTATCTCTGAGGAAATTTTAAATTTGTAATCTCATTTCACAATCATCTGTTTACACTTAGAATACAGATACAGTTGTCTTCTACTGAGCTAAGCTTTGAAGTCTAATTTTTAAACACTTACTTTTAATCAACATTTGCTAATTGAGAGTAAAATACAGAACTTATGTAAATTATATCTTATATATGTAGTGTGTTCAAGTTTGTGTTCTTGCACTTACTTGTGTCCAATGACATGTAATGATTATAAACACGCTAGATTCATAAATGAGATTATTATCCTAGCTGTCTCTCTCTCTCTCTCTCTCTCTCTCTCTCTCTCTCTCTCTCTCCTTCTCTGTCTCCCTCCCTCTCTCTCTCTCTCTCTCTCTCTCTCTCATATCTTTGGCCAAATCTGTATTTCTATGCCTCAACATTATTAATTGTAACATAACATAATGATGCAAACAATCTCATGTATTTGTCATTCTCCTGTCACTGAAGCAAAATACTCCACACCTGCAACACAAAGGAAAGGTTTATTTTGACTCATAAATTCTGTCCATGGCGGTCAGAAACAGCAAAGCCAAAGGGCATTGTGGGGAAAACCCAGTCAGCTGATGGTAACCGCACAGCAGTGAGGGCCAGCAAGAGCAGAAAAAGGCCTGGGACGATAATCCTCCTTCCAGGTCACATCTACAGGGATCCACATCAGCCAGGCCCAGATTCCTTACCACACACTCAGCTATGAGTTCGTCATCACCCATGGATGAAGATAACATCCCCATGGTCCAGACACCTTCCAGCAGCAGTCCCAGCTCTGCACCCATGAGAATGTTGGGGGACAATTGAGATCTAAACCCTAATACTGTGCCTCTGTTCTTTCCATTGTAAAATGGGACCCTAAAACCATACACTTGTTGGTTTATGGGTGCAACAATATTTTTCAGAAGTATTTGCAAAGTAAAGCATAAAAAGCTTGAAAAATTGACTGTGAGAGTTTTGGTTTCATTTTCTTTGTTTCCTTTTGAAATATGTTTCATTAAGTATAAGAAGTATAGAGACCTGTCATTTACACTACCGACTGACAGTTGTGCTAATTGGAATACGTACACAGTATGTGTTACACTAGATATGTAAGAGATTAGACATGTATCTATATAAATATATATGTGTATGTGTACACACATATGTATATCACCAGTTAAAGTAGTTTAAACAATAGGAGATAGGCAAGAATTTTTACTTTCTGTGCTCATAGTAAAAGCATAATTCTTCCAATAAATAGTAACTTCTTTGTGGCTTAAAATATATAAAATTGTGTCTAATATGGTGGTACTATCATGCCACTTTTCTCTCCAACCATTAAAACATGAAAAGACTCACTAATGTTGGCAATGTAATTTAAGTGGAATAGCTGTTCCCTATTCTTTTCTTGTAAAGTGATATTCAAGAAAGTTGTTTTAAATAAAAAATAGTATGTAAAAATTAATGAGTTTAACAAAAGAATAATGTATGATATTTCTCATCTGTTTTATGGGTTTCATTATTTGTTGTATGATGCATCCTTGAAAACTTTTTAACACAGAAATTGTGGGAAACATAAAATAGTAAAATATACATACTTTATAAACTCTTTTCTTCTTTAATTTAAACTTTAATTAAACTTTTTTTTTTTAATGGGAAGCTTAAGTCTGAATAAATAGTATTGCAAACCCGCTGGGCAGGGAGCCTAGGACAAGCCAATAATGGTGGACTAAACAATTGAATTTAATTTTACAAGTAGAGAGGTATAAAATCCCAGTATATGATAAACCAAAAATAAATGAGGAGATTGGTATGGATTTAAAGAAGTAGACCTGGGCTAAATCCTTCTTTGACTTTTAGAGTTTCAATTATTAAATCAGTAAGTCTAGTGAAATATGGAATATTTTCAGATATCATTGGAACTATTTCTCTTAAAGGCTTTCAAAAATATTAATTATAAGCATTATATTAAAATTATACAAATATACCCATATGTCCAGTACTTCCTATTTGTATTACGCATTAAACTAAGGCATTGTTAGGTATGTTAGTAATTTAGTAGTTTTGGTGATGACTGAAAATAATAGCATTTATTGAGGGTTTTGGTAAATGTATGCGCCAGATATTCTTAACATCACAAGCTACTCTCTACTGCTTTTATTTTAACTTTTCACAAATAGATTTAGAAATTTCATACAGCTTGTCCAAATTTACGACAATCAAGGTAAAATTCAAATTCATATGCTTCTGACACCATATTGTGTCTTCGCCATACTTTAGGAAATTTAATCACATGGTATTATCTTCTGGTCTTCTTTGATGAACCACAAAAAATTACTGTGTTATTAACGAAGACATTAATTAAAGACAGGTGGTGCCTTGTAAAAGGTGATTTGTACACATACAGGTAGAAATGGATAGACAGATACATGGATGAATAAACAGAAAAGCAGCAGAGAAATGACGCATTTTGCTTTTAAATGGCATCTTATGAAAAAGGAGAGTCTTGGTCATTTTATGCTGCTATAAAAAAACAACTGAGGAAGGATGCTTTGTAAAGTAATTTCTTTAGCCTACAGGTTTAGAAGGTAGAAGCCTAAGATCACTCAGCACCAACCACTTGGCCTCTAGATGAGATCGTCTCGGCTGTGCCGTGACACATGGTCATGTGGTGAGAGATACTACCCGAGCAAACAACTAGCAAGATAGGAAGGCAGAATGCAGGGAGAGCTAGTCTTGTACTTTTTATAAAAATTCCTTCTCACAGAACTGGAAACTCCCAAGAAGCACGCATCAACCCTTTCCCAGGGCAGTGCCCACAGTGATCTGTCCACCTTTCACCTCCCACTAGTCTTCTCCTCTTGAAAGCTCTATTCTCTCTCCCTCTCTCTCTCCCTCCCTCTCTCTCTCTCTCTCTCTCTCTCTCTCTCTCTCTCTCTCTCTCTCTCTCTCTCTGTGCTTTTCTTTATTTTGAAAAATGTGGTTGCTAAATCACTAAATTGCCCAGGCTCCTAACATTAGCTATGTAGAATGCTTATAGTTTAGTGTAAATTATTGGACAGCAGCTTAAAACAAAAAAAATAAATAAAAATAAAAACCAAAACGTGAGGTCAGCCATACTGTCTCCATGTTAACCATGAGTAAGTTGGTCACAGCTCAAAATGGGGAGACCAAGAAATCATTGCAGAAATTCTTACTGATCAGCAAATATTAGATTTAAACCCAAGTTTGCGATTCAAAAATCTTCCCATTACCATAAAAAAATCCACCTTACGTAAAGTGTATTATTCTATATCCACATCGATGAATACACAGACCCATTAGGGTTCAACTTGACTAAATTTCCCTGTGCCAAACACTTAATGCTTATGTATCACTATACCACAAACTTTGAACTATACATTCTAAACTAAAACTTTGAGTAGATTTAAGACTTACTCTTTTCAGAGTAATAGACAAGTTAGTCAAAACTGCTTCTTTTTTTAAATTTGAGATTACAACTGAATTTGGAACTCTTCACAGAACTGAACTATGTGTAGATTTCTACTGCATGAGACTGATTATTAATAATGCCATAGGGATAGGCAGAAATCTTGAACACATAGGGTAGCAGAGACTTTCATGAACAAACCCAGACCACACAGGAAATACTACAAAGAATCAATAAATTGTGTCTCACCTTGTTAAAAAGCCTTTGTACAACAAAAGAAATCATCAACAGAGGGAAAAAATAGCCCACAGAGTAGTAGAAAAAACTTAGTCAGCTGTCCTTTGGACAAAGGACTTATATTTAAAACATAAAGAATTTTTAAAAAATCAGATCCTCAAAATTCAAAGACACAATCTAAAAATGGGTGTCTGAGATGAATGCACACATCCCAAGTGAAGAAATACAAATGGAAGATAAATGTATGAAAAAATGTTCAACATCACTGGTCACTCAAGAGAAATAAATTAAAAGAGTGAAAGTCCATTTCACCCCATAAAGAATGGCTATCATAGACAAATCCACCAATAAAAATGCTGGAGGGGCTGTGAGGACAAAAGAACTCTTCTGCACTATAGATGGGACTGTAGACTGTGTGACTACTGTGGAAATCAGCGTGCAGATTCCTCAAAACCTTAGGTTTTAGGTCCCATTCATCACAACTATTCCACTTCTGAGTATCTTCCCGGAGAAATTAGATACATCATACACAGCACTATGTGTGCACCCGTGTTTATAGCAGCACAATTTGCAATAGCTAAATCTTGGAAACGACCCAAATGCCCCCCAACCAAGGAATGAATAAAAGAGATGTATTTTTATACAATGGAGTACTACTCATCCATAAAGAGGGATAAACTTTAGACTTCTATAGTTAAATGGATGCAACTCAAGGCCATACTCATAAGTGCAATAAATCAGTCCCTCGAGTGTAAACATGATATTATCTCCCTAGCATAAGAAGCTGAAAGAGTAAATAAGATCCAAAATGTAAAATAGATATTGTGAAATGGGAATAAACTGTTCAAAAGGGAAGAGAAACTGGGAGTGGGGAAAGGGGAAAAGAAGGAAGGGAACAGGAAAAAAATATGTATATATATGTAAGAGAGGTAAGGTAGTTAGGCTACTAATTTCTCTTAGTTCGATGAAAAGAAAGGTTTGTGTTAACATCATTTGGACCATTTTTCATACGTATATTTTGTACTCTGAGTAACTACTTTGAAGATAACAATATACGATGTATTAACCATTGTTAGTCTCCTATTACCTTGTTTTGAAATTTGTTTTATTTTTTCTCTCTTTAAAAATATGTTTTAAAAATAATCCCATTTAGGTACAGCACCTAAGATAAGTGATTAACTACACTTGATATTATATGAGCTATTCATATATATGTAGGGGAAAATGAAGAGAAATATTTGTTTCTTTTCAGAACTTTTTTAACATCTTATAATCCTTATTTATTTTAGTTTGTTTTGTTTCATTCTGCTTGAGAAAGGGGCTCACTATATAGTTCAGGTTGCTCTTGAACTCACTATGTAGCCAGGCTGGTCTTGAACTTGCAGCGATCCTCCTGTCTCAGCCTCTCCAGAGCTGGGATGATAGGCATGTGCCACCAAATCAGGCTAACATTTTATAGTTTTGGAAATTAAAATTTCTAGGTGATTATTCTCATTATTGCAAGAAGAAAAAATAACTATATTTAAATAATTTTGACAATTTTAAAATTTCAATACATGAACAAATTTAAAGTGCATACTGGTATTGTTTTCCATGGTACCTACAACTCATTTACTGGATGATGGATTTAACAAGTATTTCTTCCATACCTGACTAGCGCCAGAGATTAGCGCCAATGTTTACACCACTTATATGGTTGAAATTGAAAGTCATAAATTTGTAGTTATTGTCTAGTGAAAATCTCTACAGGAAAAGGGGCTGCAGAAGCTCCAGTGGCACACGCAGAGGAGGTAGAGCCCTCAACAAAGTAAGGAAATAGCAGGCAGGGAAGTATAGAAAGACATATAGGGTGAGTGCGTGCAATGTTACCTAATGAAATTCAAGAGTCCAGAGGGATTTATTAAAGCGTCATATACGAAGGCAGTGAAAAATGCCTGAACATAGATAAAGGGAAACCATTCTTGAGTAAGTGAGCACGGTGTCAGAGAAGTGATAGAGGCAAACCCATCTCTGCATGGATTCTGAAATGTATGACAACCTAGGCGCACGTTTGCAGGAAAGAGTAAAGGGGATACTGCGTTGTTTGGACTCACCGGTAGACTCTAATGAACAGCTGTACTTTTATTATTTTAATAAGAGAATAGATTGTGAAAATCTTGTCAGGATGAATGCAATTGAAAAGGAAATTTTAATTATGCAAAGAGGGTCTAATGACAATTGATTATTATAAAATTCCAGAGAAATGTTGAAAACATAGGAATCAAAAATAATTCTGAGATACCGTGAAATGAGAAATGACTACTTTGCCTAAAAAAAATACATGATGAAGAAGGTGGCTGGGAAGGAATTTGTAGAATTCCTCTCAATAGCTTCCGCTGTTTTCTTTGTTTCTTTGGAAACACAATGATCTTCCATAGTGTCACAGATGAAGATTTGTCAGACTGTACAATATACAAAAGATGTGAAGTACTCATTCTACTCAATAATTTCAAATCATACTATTTTTAAATTAATGAATTCTATGGATTTTTTTAAAAATCAAATCATCTGCAACAATAATAAATTACTGAATTCTTACTCTATTGAAAAATGTATCCCCATAAAAAGGGAGATATAAACTTTCTATGTGCAAAATCTCCAAAATAACTGATTTGTTTCTAAAATGAAACGCATAATCATTAACGAAATTCACAAATACAAGGCACTCATGTCAGATATCATATCTGAGTTTTGAAAAGGACTACATAACTTTATGACCAATTAAGGTGCTTATAGCAATCTACATAAACTAAACCTACTTAATCTTCATGCTTCAGGAGATAAACAGAGCCAGCACACCTCTACAGCAATTGACTTCATTAAATAAACACCCTCGTTATCAAAAATCACATAAAATTATCAAATAGGAATATTATCAAATATAAGCAATCTTAAGGAGAAAAAGTGTTCACTAAGACATTTTGGTATATTTTCAGTATGGTTATCTATACAGACATAAAATATTTGTATGTTAAATTTCTAGTTTGTGTTGAATTTTACCCTGTAAACTGAAAATGACAGTCCATGAAAGAGCTCTTTACAGCATAGAGCAACAAAATTATATTTTTCCCCTAAAACCTATATTGAGGTTAATAGAAATGCCAGTAGTGTTTCAGAAGAGCAGCTCTTAAAACTTTACAAGGGCGTTTGAAGAGGTGTGAGCATTGGCTAAGTCTATTTGTTTTTCACGAAGTATGTACCCAGTTTACACCTTTACAATGCTCCATTCAAAATCATCAGAGTTTACAACTGCCCTTTCTCAACTACAGATCAGATATAAAATAAATGCAGTGAAAAAAGTCTTATAATTTGCATAAGTAGTATTGCAAATTTTGAACATATGGAGAATTTAGAAGTAAATTTATGTACTCAGTAAAAACTGCTTAATAATCCCTTAAGTAGCACAGATTTCTTGTTTATAGTTCTTACAGATTATCAGTGCTAAAGTGTTTAAAAACACCTTTGATATATGAAAATACATTGTTTAGTCTTTTATTGAGATAAGAAATTTATACACTGTATATACCTTGTCAGTGCATCCTCACTTCATAATCTAACCATTTACTGGTGGTCAGTAGTTAAAATATGAGTTTTCATCATACTAAATTTTTTGTAAAACAATGTTCAAAGCAATAAATACTAAATAGTGAAACTTATTTTCACAAGAAATAAGACCTCTCATAGTTAATCATTAATATTATGTATAAACTTACATATATATTTATTGATGCCTTTATTCTTTCATGTTTTTATCCTGAGATGTGGAAGTAAATTTCCTCTCTGATATGTCCCGGTGTTATAGACTTACTCCTTTTAAGAGTAGAACATGAATACACATTTCTCGCTCTAGTTTAATCATCTTGAGGTTCAGGACATAAACTGAGTGCCACAGAGAACTTATCTTAGGTAGCTGTGGTGGCAAACAGCTGTGCTCCCAACTACTCAGGAGGTTGTGGCAGGAAGATAAGAAATTCAAGTCTAGCTTCGGCAATTTACCAAGACCTTGTCTCAAAATCAAAAATTTTCAGAGGAGACTAAGTTGCAGTGCAGCTCACCCAGAGGGTTCCCTATTACCCTCTCTCCAAAGGAAGGACTATCTTAGTATTTTTTAAATTCCCCCTTAAAAAAAAAAAGTCATACTCTGTTTAAACATGAGCACTGCTACAATATAATTTCATACAACTCCCTAAATTGTCTCTACCTTCTGTTTATAATATATATACTTATTTCGAGCAGAGGCATCTTTATTAAGAAAAACTGATTTTTTTCTCTCATGTGGTGACAGCCCACCTCTAATGATTATAATCTTCATATAAAGGATACATGGATGAAAATCACACTGATGATGCCACCTCTGTTGATTGTCCGTGGGAGAAACTGAACAAATCTCTCCGCATGTACAATTTCATTTGTTGCTTCACATTAAATGAACAAAGACTAAAGTTATATCCATTTTAGAGAAAAGGAAATTAAAGTTTAATGAGATTAATTATTTTTCTAAGTTTGCACATATATTGTGTATAAAACTTTAATTTGAACTTATATATGTATGCTAAAAAATTTACTCCCATTACCTACCCTATGTGCAGACGAAGTAGCATTTTACATTTGAGATCATTTTTTGCCTAATAACTCCTAATCCCAAAACATCTAGAAGCCTCAGCAGAAATAAAAGCCAACTTCATTTTTTAATTATCATGCACAAGTGATATTGGTGTGTTATGTGTGTTCCTGTGGGTGTATTGTCTAGTGTTCCAGCCTAATATGCATGTATCTTTGCAGGACTTTGTTTACACAAATCTACTCAACTATGATTGAAAACTTGCAGCCCTATAAAATAATCATCAAATGTAGATTCATTTTCAAAAGCCCAAGTAGGTGCAAATGACATTTTTCTTTTTTAAACTATGTCAACCACACCACCATGATTTCGTGATACATGTATTAAAGGTGAATGAAGAGACACTTAAGTGTTCAAAGACTGTGGTCTTTCTTCAACTAAAGAGGCACTGCTCCCAGGGGCATTCACCACACAAAGCCAGCCTAAACATTTTAACAACTTCAGATCATGAACAATGAAAGGCTTTGCCATCTTTGAAAGTGGAACACAGGAAATTTCACTCTATATTAAAATTAAATACAACATATCACCCCCAAAGTCCTTGAAATTGTCATCAATTGTAGAGAAAGAAAAAAAATTTAAGGATGTTTGTCCCTCATTCCAAGCTATGGCAAGTGGTGCACTCTAAACTTTTCAAAGGTTATTGACAGGAGTGAACTTTTAGTCCTTATAAAGAATAAAAAAATAAAATTAATTGAATTGGCTATATTGTAATTCATAGACACAAACACTATTTAACTATCAGCATGCTATTGTAAAAGTGACCCCAAAGCTTCCAAATAAAGTTACATAACCACTAAAGTACTGGCCCTTCCTGGCAGATACGATAATTGGTAGACGAAAAAGGACTGAAGGAACCAAAAGGCTTCTCACAAGTCTCCAAAAGTCATCTCTAAGAAGCCTGGACTGGCGTTAACAAGAAAAAGGCTAATTTTGACCTTCATAGGCATGACCTATGCATTATTAAACATCCAGAAGTATTGGGAGGGGCTGAAGCTGGAAACTGGTCATATGTGAGGGCAGGACAGAGCCACAGTGCCTAAAGTGGTCACGCTACCTCAGTCTTGAGAAAAACGTCCTGCCTGGACAATGTCAGTCATTATTTGCTAGGCAGCCCTGTGTCTCATGATACCAGCCTTGCAAAAATACAAGTAAATACCCCTACTATTGTGGTTCAGTCTTCTTACCCCTCTGGTAACGGGACCTCCACCTGATCTCAGCTCTGTCTTTCGTCTTTATTTTCTAAATCACCTTGCCGTTTTCTCCCAGCATCCAGTGAGACACCAATGAGTCCCAACATTTGGTGCCTGAACAGCGACCCCCAGTAAGGAGAATTGGCAGAGGGGAGGACGCTTCTCAAATTTTTGCACAACAGAAGTGAATAACAGATTGTTCTGTCAATAGCACAGGAGTGTTATATCGGCACGTCATGTATAAAGAATGGGGCATGGAGGTCTACTGACCTTGAAAACATGTAAAAAAGAAAGAAAGAGATGTAGGCTTAGAGAACCCAAGAGGAGAAAGGTATATTGAATTACTAGTAGTTAAAAATGGGGCAGAATCTCTAGAACCACAGATGTGTATAGATGTACACACAGGTGTATAAAAATGATTGTTGTTTTCTTATTCCCTGTATTTACTTTACTTTTCAAAGACCACCAGGAAGGGCTTAGCATAAAGTACTATTTTAAAATCAACTCTGAAGGAGAAAAGGAAGGTGAAACAAAGGTACCTCAGATACAGCCTAAACTCTACAGCTTTGTTTAATCAGATAAAAAAGGAAAAAATTCTTTTAAATCGTGCATAGCTAATTTGGACAGGCATGGGGTCACTAGGGAGAGGGGTGCAGAACAGGTTCAGGGAGGGCCCCCACACTCTGGTCCTGGGATATCTCAGCAGGGATTCCCCCAGCTGCCTGCGTGCCTGGTCTAGCTGCTGCGGTTGGCACGTGCCACCAGCTATAGGTATATGCACCCAGGACCCAATGGGCAGCACATTACCGCAGCACATCCTGGCTCTCCTCTCTGCTGCAGCCACTGCCACTGGCACTAACGGCTGTTATTGACACTGGAAATTCACTTGCCACAAAACTGTGCCTGTGCTTGAAATCCTAGCAAAAACAGGCCATTCCATGCCAGAGTAGGAGCCCAGAGCAGGAACCATTACCAGCACACCGCGAAAAAGTTGGGAGCCTCTGCTGCTGGCACTTCTTGAGGAAGTGGAGTCTGGGTGAGGGAGCCCATCCCCAGTACTCAGACAGGAGCCCCTGCCAGGAGCTCACCCAGTCCCCGGAGCGTTGGAGTGGAACTTGCAGCCAGAGAACAAAATATTGTTCAAATCGCTCCAGACTCTTGTATCACTCAACTGTCATTCTTTCTTTGACAAAAATGTTAAAATTGTAAATAAGAGAGAGAGATATTGGTTTCAAAGATAGAATTGACTAAAGAAAGAATATTAGACGTAAGTGTGGACGGCCTCCGTGCATGGCAGCTATAGGGCCTCAGTAACGAGGGTGCTGGATTGCTGAGCTGGAGTGATGCACAGGGCACTCCACCAGGAAGGGAGCCTCCCAGGGAATTTCTGCCTCATAAGAAATAAAGCCTCACAGAGAATAGAGTGGTTTTTCTTTTTTTTTCTGTCTTTCTCCATTACAACTAACACTAAAAGAGAAACCTTTACATTTTCCCCTTAACTTGATTAATTTAAAAAACTGTCTCCATCCTCATGATAAAACATTTTGCCTTTAGTTTAAAAAAAGGTATTTCCTCAGATGTACATTAATGCAGATATTTAAAAGGTTAATTTAAAAAAAACATAATTCCCATAAATAAAACCTTTGCCCCTTGTGTCAAAAACTGTACGTTTCTGTGATGGCTTTGGTCTTTTAGAGTTACAGTAAAAAAATGTCCTTAATCTAAAATATTTCTTTAATCTAAAATGTATATAAATCTTCCTTTAGATTATACAACTGATAAAACTGTCTTGCTTTAATTACAGTTTTCTTCTTGACATATTATGCAAGATATGCTGCTGATTTAAAAGGTTTTGTAAGTCCTTGGTGTCCTCATGATTCCTAGTAAGTTTGAATGCCTCCTTTACCATCCTAAATTAATTCGGTATAAAAAAAAGCTTTGATATTTTACAGATATAAAGGCTTAGGGTACAATCTAAAAGCAGTGGAATTTAAACAGTCCCTTGTTTGACATCGCCTTTAAATACTGACAGGCTTGGTGGTAACCTCCAAAGGGTACAAGCTATGACAACTTTTTCATATTTGGGTAACTTTATTCAACAAAGACAAATTACCCCAAACTGTTGAGATCAATCTAAAATTATTTAAATGGGTTTCTCACCTGACTAAGATTCCTGCTGAGTCCCCATGGCACCGAGCCAATATGACACTGAGCCAACAAGGTGCTGGCCAGTGAAGGCCAGATGCCAATCCTCACCCTTCTTCAGAGTCAAAGTACAACTTCCCACTTCCCTTTTTTTAATATCCTGTTTCTTTTCCCATGCTCTCGCCCAATCCCAGTCTGCCACGCCAGGTGGCTCACCCTCAAAACCCCACCTTCAGCCTGGCTTTATTTAGCTTTTGTCCCCAGGCCAGGCCCCCAAAAGATCCATGTCCCTCTTTTCAACTGTAGTCTTTGTGCCCACAATAAAGGCATTTTTATTTTATTCTTTTTGTGTTGGAAAAAACCTATCAATTTTCAGACTCTATTTGGTAATAATATTTGGCTCTGCCCAGCTTTTGGGCTCATTTCTGTGGTGTTATTAATTGTCATTATCCTTCAAGCAAGTTAATTCAATTTGCTTCCATATTCCCAGAGGGGTCATCTTAGCATAAGGGAGGCTATATGATGGCTTCTTCTTCCAAAATATTGGATACAGGTTTGTCACTGTATGATCAAAATTTAACTACAAAAACAAAAGGGTAAATGTTTCCCTACAAAATTCACACCTAATAATAGACTTCCCTTGTCAATATATACTATTAAATTTTAAAGTTTTATAAAAGATGAAAGTACAGCAGCAGAAAGACAATTCCATCAGGTAGAGCAAAATATGATAATTTAAGGTTGAGGAAATGTTTACGTTTTCACTACAGCATCCTGTCTGGCTGGATCACGAAGCCAGATCTGGAGAAGAAATAGTTAATTCCTATCATCTTGTGAAATCCTGTATTGTTTATGTTTGTGGTTTTGTTTTTGTCATTGTTGTTATTTTGTTGTTTTTCTTCTCTCTTTAAAACATTCATTACTCTGCTCCCACTTTCTTCAGTATAAAAGGCAAAACCTTCAAATGCTCAACAAGATCTAATGATCTCCTGGTAGGCTGCCCCACCCAGTCTCCTTACATTATGTGCTACTTCCTGGCTTCCTCAGTCTTTCTTGATATATCCAACCCCTTCCACTTCAGCAGTTCTCACTGACTCTAGGAACCCTCTTTGCCCTCAGTATTCTCACCTCCCCCCAACACACCCTTTCCTTCAAATCTTTACTGAAATATTTCCTTAATTAGTCTTTTGGGGATTAATCTATTGCAAATTGTATGCCTTACATGCCTAAATGTCTCCTGATTTGTCTCAGTAATTTTAAAAACACTTATACCATCTTAAATAATTCACTTTATTTTCTGTTGCTAGGAGAATACAAATGCTGCAAGAAGAAACTTTGCACAGTGATATAAACCAAAAGACAAGTAAATCAATATGTGTCAAATGATGAGAACTTAAAATTGCTTAACAGTGACAAATACTTGTTCGAAGGAAGGATGAGCGGCCTTCATTATATTCAAAATGCTAATGCTGTTCAGTAGAGGCAGATTAGGCAAAACATGACAACCAAAGCTATAGATAATTGGAAAGTGAACCAAAATATTCAATTTTTTAGTCTCAGATTTGAAACAGGTGAGAGACCCTGTCTGGATCCCTGTTTTCCAGTTTTCCTAGTGTTCTGTAAAAGCAGTGTCATTTATTATTTTTCTTATGTATTAAGATTTAGGAAATAATTGCTTAAGGAAAATTAAATGGGTTATGAATGTTACAGTGTTTAGGGTAGCTGGACATTTTGGTGCAGACCTGTAATCCCAGCACTCGGGAGGCTGAGGCAGGAGGATCCTTGCAAGTTCAAGACAAGTTTGGGCTACAAGGTGAGCTAAAGGCCAACCTGAACTGCATAGTGAGACACTGTCTCAAAAAGACAAAAAAGTCATGTTTTAGGCATAATATTACAGGAAGAGGGCTAGGGATATAGCTCAGTGGAATAAGCGCCTGCCTAGCAAGCGCAGGGTCCTGAGTTTGATCCCCAGTACCGCCAAAAAAAAAAAGATAATTACAGGAAGGCCAGCCTGTGTGATCTCCAAACCCAGTAAAAATGAGCATCTGCAGAAATACTACAAACTGTCAGATGTGACCTCACATATGTACTAGACATAAAAATAATAAAATCTAAACATACTGTGATATGAGATCATTGTAAATGTGGCTAAAATTAAGAGGAAATTAACACCATGAGGTGGTGGAAAGTCTTGAGCATCACCCGTAATTGTGCTGAAGCAATGCACATGATCTTCTCCCACAGGTCACTGGGGCACTTTCCAATGTTTTCCGATCTATTTCTTCTTCAGATCGGATAATTTACTAATGTAAACCTGTATTTAGGTACATTGATCCTTTCTCTCATATCACCAAGACAGTGTTAAGTTCTTCAGTAACTGTTTTATCCTCTAGGGATTCTATTTTCAATTCCATAATTTCAACTTGATATTGCCTTGTAGTTCCATTTTGCTAGTAATTGAACTCTCCTTTAAGTCTTTGAGCACATTTAGAATAGCTCTTGTAAAGTGCTTTCCTGAGTCAGCTTAAGGTCTGTTCCTATTCACTACTACTTTTTTCTTAATTATATACTACATTTTTTGGTTCTTCGTGTACTTGAAAGCTTTTTATCTATAGGGGATATTGTGACTGCTACTTTCTAGAGACTAATTCTGTTACATCCTCTAAAGGAGCATGTGTGTTGTTCCTGCAAGCAGATAGAATGGTGGGTGGCTACCAAAATTGTACAGATATTTTATTTTAATATTGTATAGGTAAATCTATATAAAACTAGAGTGCTTAGCAAATCCATCTAACATGACAGAACTCAAATGGCAAAATTTGTACCTGTTGCAGTATCAGCTAAAATACTTGCCTACTTCTTACAGCTTTCCATTTGTCACTTAGCTGAACTGTACACTGAATGTGTTTCTCTCAAATGTAAATGTTAAAAATGAGAAAATGGCCCTTTATAAACCAGGAGGTGGATGTCACCAGTACCATCTTAGTTATTTTTTTCTTGTTGCTGAGACAAAATACCCAACATCCAAAATGAAGGAAGGAAAGGTTTATTTAGCTTACAGCTTTTGAAGGTTTCAGTCCATACTTAGCTGGTTCTGAGGCACAGTGGCACATGGTCGAGGACAACAGTTCATGGCGGTGGTACACAGCAAAGGAACAAGTGCAAGAAGGGAGGGATGGCATCCAGCAGCCTCTTTCTCTCCCTGACATATACAAACTATCTGCCCTAAGGTGGGTATAGTTCTCACACCAATAATCCCAGCATTGGATCATGGCTCAGTCATAAACTCTACAAGCCACCCCATAATCGCATGAGGATTTGGGGGGACATGCAGACACAAACCATAACACCATCCATGCAGGCACCCCAAACTTGGGGTTTGCAACATCCAAAGGTATGAAGAATAAATTTACATCGCTTAAGCCACCTAAGGTGTACTGTTCTTTTATAGCATTTAGTACTGAAGAACCTGAATAAGAACCTGAACAGATGAAGCTCAGAGTCAGGAAAAGATTCAGAGCAACAGTCTTTACGACATCCTCTCCACTCTATTTTGTGCCACCCTCACTAGCGGAGTCCCTCTTCAGAGACCACAAGTACACACAGCTGGGACTTTCTATTTTTTTAGGTCAAACTGATAGCTGATTGGAGAGCGACTTCGGGGGAGATGTCCTACAACTGTGAACATGTGGTTTTCTTCTTTCAAATGTTGATTCTCTTTAGATATCTCCTTGCTGTTGACACCTTTTGGTGCCTTTGAAGAGTTCATTTTTATTTTTTACAGTGTTTGAAATTATTACTTGTAGAAGTATTAGTCAGCTACTTTGCTATTTCTAGAATGTTTCTGCTAATATTTTAAAATAATTCACCATACCAGAGTTTATATACCACTAAATTAGGTTTTAAGTCGCTCAAAAGTGTTAATCCCAATATTAAAATTTTGATGATAAATGTTTACCTGATAGAATCTCCAGCAGTAGATGTTTACTTTTATTCCAACCAAATTCTATACAGTATTGAGAAGATTATGATAAAAATTATTTCACTTATTAATTGCCTTGTCATTACTGAATCTTTATTTCATGAACTGTAGTTATGCCATACATTGTTAATAAATACTCATGGCACAAAATATGTTTCATCACATTTTTTTCTACACTTATAATGGATTATTAAATTATATCTTTTGAAAACAAATAGATACATAAGCTGCAAGTATCCTGTTTTGTGCTACTAATATTTACTCAAAAATTAGGTTTTCATTATTTAAATTAATGATTTCATATGTATTCCCTATCACAAAAGATTTAGATGAAGTTCACCACTTGTGAAATACAAAGGACACCGAGTGTGCTCAAATTATCTGAATGATATGAGTCAATTAAGCAATTTAATATAGGAAAGAGTATTTTTCTATATAGAACTGGTAATTTTCCAAAGAAAAATTGGTGTCCTAGAAAATAATGTCTCTAGTCATCATGACAATAATTTTGCATGTGACTTTTATTTATTGAAGGTGGGGTATGAAACCCAGAATTAGGTTTGAAAATACCTCAAGTTTAAATTGCAAAGATTAAAAACATTTTTACTTAAATAATATACAGTTATACATAGCATCTGGACATTATTATTGCAAATATGTACACGTGCAATTATTCACATGTGAAACATACATTATTTTTATTACTGAAAATGTTTAAAAGACGATGACATCAATTGCTCCAAAGCTCTTCTGCTGCACTGAGTTTCAGGAAGTCCAGTAGAAGAGGCTGATTAATTTTCTCTAAACAAGTGTCAAGAGAACACTTTCCCTTTGGTGTTTTATGAGCACAAAAACCTTCCCACACATCAACAAATATAAGAACTCTATCCCAATAGCCGAATGTCCCATTTAAAAAATGAAAGAGCTGAGCATAAAAATGATTATATTTATCCATTCCTTGATGAAATTACTGAGCAATGTAACACTGCCTTCATTGCATGTTAAGGCAAAAGTTTTAAAATGAAATTTCCTGAGTGGCCTATTTTATGTGCCAAAGGGAGAATGGGAGGTATATTTGTCTCCTTGAAAAGGTTATGAAACTATTTTGTAAAAACTTTCCCTTGGGGGCTTTCCCAAAACAGCTGGGCCAATTCTATGTCAAAACACAATGAACAAAACATATAGAAGACCAGACTTTTTGAGCCAGCAGCTGGACTACCTGCGGCTTTCCTTAACAAGTGGGCCAATTCCACCTGGAAATAGAATGAACACAAGATATAAAAAGATCAGAAATGTTTGAACCAGCAGCTGTTCTACCGGCAGCAGTTCATCTTTCCTGGCAATCTGTTAGACGTAGATTCCTCAGGCTAACAGGATGAAGAACCTTTCTGCTGAGTTCTGGGCCTCCGGGAATGCTCAATAACAGTTCTTTCAACAAGTGTGTGGAGGATATCAGCTGTGCATTTCACCACAGAGACGCAGCCATTTTTATGTCAGTTTGGAAACAGTGAAGAGAATATCAATGGCTAGCTTCACTAAAGGGATAGAAAACCTTTCATTGTTTAACTAATAGATTTGCCAGCAAGAAATTTGAGATAATTCAAAGTATGTTGTTACTGTAAATATTTACAGTCAAACAATAGAAAAATAAATGATATTACTTCATTAAAAATGCTATATATTAAATAGCACATGAGTAAGCACATGTCAGCCACAGTTCCATGTAGTTGACTGATATTAAGTCACTTAATCAGCCACTCAAAGGGACAGATGCCAGCCAACCAAGTAACTCAAGATACAATGAAACTTCATAACCAATCCACGGCTACCTAATTAAAAATTGGCAGAACTGGGACGCAAACACAGGCCATCTAGATTGAGAAGCTGTGCTCTTAAAAAGAATACAATGCTATAGGGAAATGAACATCTGCTGGAAACATTTTCTTCAAAAAAATAGAGAATGAAATATGCATGAATGCTTTCAATTTTAAATTGTTTAAGAAGAATAATCCAAATCTTTACATATTAATGATGGTTATTGAATTAATTCTGCATTTTATTGTGACAAATATAAAAAGCATTAATAGTTCATTTAAAATACTAAAGAAATGAGATATTGCTGTTACCATAGTTAAAGGCTGAAGTAATTTATCATAATTAAGATAGAAAATAGGATGGATGACTTAACTATTCTATTTTTCCATTTCAAATGGTCTTGTTTGTACATAAAGGGGACAGGACATCCATATATTATCTAGCAGTAATCTATATTTCTGAATTTTGATGTATAATTTTTAACTACAGACAAGTTGCAGATATTAATTTGGATAGAAATATCCATAGTAATTTTTCTTAGCCGTTAGAGACCAAGCAGCTGACAGTAGGAAATCCAGATAAGACATCCTTATTCAAATATACTTGTAATTATGACTGATTTTATAATAAAATGTTAATGCTATTGCAGAAGTATAAAATGCACATGCAAATTTTATAGATAAAGCAATTCTGGCAAAAGTATTTCAATATTAGACAATGTTAGAAATCATTATGATTCTCAGTTTAATATAATTTAGATAAAAAATAGTAATGAATGATATCATTATAAGTTACATGAGTACATAGACCGTAAGAAAACTTTGCTATCTACCAGGGCCTTCATTAGATCTCATCTATTTTATTTGTTAGATTCCATCTATCCTTTACAATCTCTAAATTGCACACTCTAAAAATAATGACAGCTTTGAACTTTAGATTTATCAAAGTTTTTTGGGTAGAACAAGGTATGTGGCTACTGCTTTTAATTCTCATTTACATTATGGTAATAATATTAAAAGTCACCACACAATTATTATCAAAATAATAATACATAAAATATACTTATGTCAGAAATAAATAAAATATATTCAAACTACTGGGATAAATTATCCTCATTTCCCAAAACCACTTTGATTTTGCTGTTAAGACCTCTTAGTCTTAGATAATAGGACAGTTGCTCTCCTTACATGTCTCATATAACATCTACATACATATATGTATTTTCTTCATGAACACAGTTAAAATGGAAAATGACAATGGGAAAAAAATATACATAAAGATAGCCAAGTTAGAAATGTATAATGCCTCCATTAAACAGAATTTAACTTTACTTTCAAAAGATATGAGGTAGTACGGAGAAAAGATATTATCTTAGAAAGCAAAATGTCAAATTATATGAGTACCACTCATGGTGTTTACTTGTACAAAAGGCAACCAGTTTCAAACAGAAATAATTCTACCAATTCTGCTTATTGACTTTACAAACTAAAAGCAAAATAGAGGCAAGCCCGTGCTATGAAGGGGGGCTGCTGCTGACAGTGAACTCAGAATTGAACTTCTGGCTTTCCAATGGCCACACCCTTCTAAAAGTACCACACAATGTTCGATGCTCTCATGATCATCATTACCATTAAAGATGTGACTACAAGTAAGACTCCATCCATGCAGTTTCAATTATTAGCTTCCGGGGATATAGCTCAGCAGCACAAGTGCTTGCTAAGTAAGCACAAGGTCCTGAGTTCGATTCCCAGTACCAAAAAAAAAGGAAATTATTATCTGGCAGCTAAGAAGACAATGGAAATCTGAGAAAATAGACTGCTAATTATTGGAGGACTAAGCAGAGAAGAGACAAAGTGAATGCCTTGCCTTAAGAAATGATGGAAAGAAATGCAGAAAATTAACATTATGTGGCTTTAAGTTGAACTTCTTTCATATTACGGTAAGAGTGGGATTTTTTTTTTGTCTAGCAAGCAGTTATTGAGTGACTATTGTATTCTAAAAATATAACACTGGGAAAGAAAGATTCTACCCAAGAGGGACAAAAATTTTTGATCAAAATAACATTGACTAGCCAAAAGAACAAATAAGTTAATGAAACAAGAAATGACATGGAAGGCACTTAATACAAAGTGGTCACTGTCTTCCTCTCCAGAGACAAGTCATTGGACCTGAGACCTGAATGATGAGATATTCTCAATGTTATAAGAAGGCAAGGTGGAGAGCCCAGCAGATATAAAAGTGTCTGGAAGAAAAAGAGAAGAGGTGACTATGGGCAGAGTAAGCTGGATAAGAGCCATAGTTTACATAGTTTAGATGAGTGGAAAGCAATGATATCATGGAAGGTTTGCAACCCCAATAAAATGCCAGGTGGGCAGTGGCGGGTTTAAGAAGGAGACAATAAAATGTGATTCATCGGTGTCCTAGTTTCCTAGGGTTACTGTAAGAAATCCCCGCAAACTGTGGGGCTGAAAACAGAGACTTATTCTCTCATAGTTCTAGTAGCCAGAATGCTGAAATCAACACATTGGCTAGGGTCACTCCCTGCAAAGCCTTTAAGGGGGGATCCTGTCTCGCTCCTTTCAGCTGCTGACAGCCCCAGATATCTCTTGGCACACAGCAGCAATACTCTGGTCTCTGCTTCTACCTTCTCCTGGCCTTCACCCGTTGTCTCTGTGCTTTGTTTTAAGAACTTAATATCACTATACAAATACAGTAAAATCAAAATGGACCAAAGATTCAACATTAAAACAGGAACATTGAACACACTGAAAAACAAACAGGCAAAACACTCGAAGTCAAAAGCGTGAGAAAGGATTCTCTAAACAGAATCCCAACAGCACAAAAAATAATAAGAATCAACAAATGGAATCACATGAAATTAATACTTATGCACAACAAAGGAATCAATTTGTAGAGTGAAGAGGCAACCTACAAAACAGGGAAAATATTTTGCCAGCTATTTCTCAGATGGAGGACTAATATCTTGAATATCTCAAAAATATTAGGCCACCTAAAATAAAAGATCTAGTCAAAAACTCTGTTGATGAATGGAACAGACACTTCTCAGAAGTACAAATGCCCAACAAATATGTGAAAAAATGATCAACCTCACTGAACACTTCAGAAACGCAAATTATAATACTGTTATGGTTGATACATTGTGTCAACTTGGGGAATCTAGAGGTCTGGCTGAGTGACTCAGCAGGAAGCCAAGGTGCTTACTTTGTACTCATCCTGAGCCTGTGGGAGAGGAGGGCATGGAGATTATGTGAGTGCTATACGCCCCCTGGGTCGGGGTAGCCTGTTTACAAAGTAAGGGAGAAAAAGAGGCTGCTTGGGGCCATTTCCTCTCTTTTTGTGCTTGTTGCTTTGCTGTGTTCCACTGCCACCAACAGTAGCCCTCTGCCATGTGCCACTCTCCCTTACAGCCAGTTGAGTATGGACTGAAACTTCCACAAACTGTAAGCTAAATAAATCTTTCCTTCCTTAATTTTGGATGTTGGGTATTTTGTCCCAGCAGTGAGAAAAGTAACCAAGACAAATACTAAGATCCCATCCTACCCCAGAAAGAATGGCAATCATTAAGAAGTCAATGAATCCCAAATGCTTGGTTGCAGTGAAAAAAGAACCCTCCTACACTGCTTGCAGAAATCTGCACTACTAAAACTATTATGGAAACCAGTATGGAGGTTTCTCAAAGAACTAATGTTGGAAATTCCAAATGACTCAGATATTCTCCTTCTGGGCATCTTCCTCAAAGAGCCAAAGAAATACATGCATCCCAATATTTATATAAACACACAATTCATAAAAACTAAATCCTGGAATCAGCCTGCATATCCATCAATAGATGAATGGATAAAGAAAATGTGGTATCTATACATAGCATACTACTACTCGGCTATAAAAAAGGACAAATTAGAGACATTTGTAGAAAAATAGACACACAAGCAAAACACATTGAGTGAAATGAATCAGACACACAAGCTTAAATGCCTAATGGTATCTCTCATTTCAGTAAGGCAAAGTAAAAACAGAGAAAGAAACAAGGAGATAGATATCTTGCAAATAAAATGGGGTCCAGGAGACTGAAGGTGAAGAGATGGGAGCAAATAAGAAAAACTAAGATATTCCACACACGGAAACATAGCAATCTCAATGAATGTAAGCATTATATGTCATAAACGTGAGTTAAGAATAATAACAATATCTTGGTTACTTTTACCTTATTGCCGAGACAAAATACCCAACACCCAACATTAAGGAAGGAAAGGTTTATTTAGCCCAGTTTGTGGAGGTTTCAGTCTATAATCAACTGGCTCCAAGGCAGGGCGGCACATGGCACAAGGGCAACACCTCAAGGAGGCAGAAGACAGCAAAAACAGTAAGAGCACAGGGAGGGGCACAAGCATCTTTTCCTCTCTTATATTGTAAGCAGGCTGCCCCCCAGGGGGCATGTACCACTCACATACTCTCCATGCCCTCCTCTTGCATAGGCCCATGATGAATATCAAAGACATCCTAGAGCAGAGAGAGCATGTCCTTTTCACCCCAGGATGTGGAACTGCTCAGTCTCTTAGCCAAGATAGACTCTTCAAGTTGATACAATGTATCAATCATAACCAACCATGAGTGAGCATGTGGAAAGGAGATTTATAGAAGGGAGGGAGATAAGTGTGAAGGGGATTAAAATAAAACACACTGTGTTATGTAGGTGTACCTACTCCCTGAGGCAAACGTAAATTTCATGTACTGCAAACATGTACTAATAAAATAAAATAATTAAAAGAACATATTAGATTAAGCACCCACCCCTTCCATTATCACCGCTATTTAAATATACTTGGCACTACTCCATTGCCACATATTTTCACATTCTGATAATCTAGAGGCTAAAAATTCAAAGAATCAATGGAATAGCTCACATCTCATCCCATAAAAACACAGATAAAGATCACTCTTGCTACGAGATGGCAAATGGAGTTTTACGGGGCAGCAGTATAAGGAGATTGGCAGTGAAGATTGGAAAAAGTTATGATGGAGATGAGTAGACCAGATGTGGTTCTGAATTCAGGGTGGAAGATGAGCGAAGAAAGAATTATTATCTACTATTTGAGTTTCACAACTGAAAAGATGAGTGGAGGCATTAAATTAAATGGCAAATTTTAGGAAAATAGCAAAAAAATTTTAAGTGTCAGAGACAGTTTATGTTCTTGTGTGATGAATGCACGCTTATGTGTAATGTTAAGCTAGATCTCATGTCTTCAAGTGGAGATATAAAAAAGGTAGCTGATACCACACTGAACCTTGAGGGAGAATTATATAAATGGCTGTTTCGACTGCATCCTGATGGAATTTTTAACCACAGTACTGCATGAGAAATCACAAGTAATTGAGCCTTAAGCCATTTTAGCAATTTTAAAAGAGGGCTTATATAGAACTGATTCTGAAACATGTCATGAAAAAAGTTCTTCTATAATACAGCCACTAAAATAGATAAAAAATGAAATCTGAGCAGAATAGATATCCTCAGTGTCTATGAGATACTGCTGTGGGGTGTGTGTGTGTGTGTGTGTGTGTGTGTTGAGACATGATTGTATTAATAAGTTCCTTTTCTACAGATACATGAAAACACAGCTGATAGGAAGTGCTAGATGTACACAAAAGCCTATGCAAGTGGTTAGTTTTCTTTGTTGGTAATAGAGGTGGCAGGAGTTAAGGAAACTCCATAATCTAATCCTCTTGTTGGGAGATGAGAAGCACTGGAGAAAGTAACATGATGTAATCAAATCTCATTTTAAAATAAGCTACAAACTGTGCTTCCTGGTAGTACATAAATGTATTTCCTAGGAAAAATATTTTTGTCTATGGAAAATACTCTTGCTTTGGGTAATTAAATGCTGACTCTATATATTTATAGAAAATATTACATATGCTGGTGTACAAGATGCAACAGCTTCATAAATTAGACACTAAAGGCCACGCCAGGTAATATTTCATGTTCTGTGCTGGGCCCAAGAATAAATAACTAATACAGCCACTGAAAGATCAGGGGAGCTGTGGTTATGTGTCTGTCCCCTCCCTGTTTTTGTGAGCTTCTTTGTACCTGCATATCTCAAAGCATTAGTTATTGGGTGAGATTTCTCGACTGTGTCAGTCTGGTTTGGCCAATGTATCATTTTGTTATGTAATTAATTACTCTCATTCCAAACCTCTCCTGCCTCCTACAGGAAGGTTCCCTGAGGACATTCCTGATATTAGAGAAGCTGAACTATCACAGGGCCCTAATATTCAGTGAAGGCTACTGCTGCTTCAGAGTTAGTAAAACAGAGGTTATCAGGTAATTATTTTGGGCTTTGGGGAGCATGAGCTTTGAAGGAAAGTTTCAATTCTATTTTTGCACAATTGTGCAACAATTTTAGAGCAGAAAATGTCATATGTATAAAATATGTCATATATCATATGCCTCAAATTCACCTGGAACCAGAAGAGACCCAGAATAGCAAAAGCAATCCTGGGCAATAAGGACAAGTCAGGTGGAATCACAATCCCCGACGTGAAATTATACTACAAAGCTACTGTAATAAAATCAACCTGGTACTGGCTCAAAAACAGACCTGAGGATCAATGGAACAGACTGGAAGATGCAACCATAACGAAAAACCCACTCAGCTACCTAATATTTGACAAAGGGGTCAACCAAACCCACTGGAAAAAGAAGGCCTGTTTAATAAATGGTGCTGGAAAAACTGGCTTGCCGAAAACTGAAAATAGACCCCAGTTTATCACCATGCACCAAACTCAGTTCAAAATGGATCACAGACCTCAACATTAAAACAGAAACTCTAAAGCTATTGGAAGAGAAAGTAGGTGAAAATCTTGAAGACATAGGAGTAGGCAGAGAGTTCATGAACAAAAATGAAACTGCAAGGGAAACACTTCAAAGAATCAATAATTGGGACCTCATCCTACTGAAAAGTTTTTGTACATCTAAAGAAATCACCAGCAAAGTAAAAAGAAAACCCACAAATTGGGAAAAAATCCTAGCTGACTGTGCCTCAGACAAAGGACTGCTATCTAGAACATACAAAGAATTAAAAAACATGTACTTGTCCAAATTCAAAGACCCAATTCAGAAATGGGTATCTGAGATGAATACACACTTCTCAGATAAAGAAATACAAATGGCAAATAAATATATGAGAAAATGTTCCACATCCTTAGTCATTCAAGAAATGCAAATAAAAGCAACATCGAGATTTCATCTCACCCCAGTAAGACTGGCCAGTATGAAAAAGTCATCCAATAACAAATGCTGGCGAGGCTGTGGAGAAATAGGGACTCTATTACACTGCTGGTGGGAATGCAGACTGGTGCAACCACTGTGGAGAGCCGTTTGGAGATTTCTCAGCAAACTCGGTCTAGAGGTTCCATTCAAACCAGCTATTCCCCTTCTGGGTATATTCCCAGAAGATCTGAAAACCATATCACTCTGATATATGTGCACCCATGTTTATAGCAGCGCAATTTGCAATAGCTAAAATGTGGAAGCAACCCAAGTGTCCATCCACAGGAGACTGGATTTAAAAATTGTGGCATTTTTACATAATGGAATATTATTCAGCTATAAAGAAAGACAGTTTTGGGGACTTCGTAGGCAAATGGTCAAAACTGGAGTCCATACTCATAAGTGAAATAAATCAGTGGTACATGTGCAGGCAACATATTGTATCATTGGTGTAAGAACCTGAGGGTGGGAATATAAACTGAGAGACATGAAGGTAATCTGTTCAAAAACAAAGAACAGATGGGACAAGGGAAGGGAGAAAAGAAAGAGGCAAAAATGTATGTATGTATATATGTATATACATATGTGCAGGAGGGCTAACATGGTTCTACTAGTGTATTATATCAATTAATGCTGAGGAATAATTTATGACGGGTTATTCGATCAATCTTGTATGTCTGTATGTGTTATCCTGAGCACACACTTCGAAGATATCGATATGCAAAGCGGCAACTATTGTTGGTCTTTATTTATTTTTTATTTTTTATTTTTTATTTTTTTTGTCTTTTGCTTTCTGTTTTTTGTGTTTTTCTGTTGTTGAGATGATTGTTTGACCAATTTTGCATGTCTGTATCTGTGTTCATGTATATACACTTCGAAGATATCAATAGGTAAAGTAACAACCATTGTTGAGTCCATGTCACTTTGTCTGTAGATCAGCTTTGATTGTACTATTTCTTATTCCAATTTGTGTCTGTTTGTTAATATGTTTTTGTGCTTTTATTTTTTAAAATAAAAAAATGGTATGCACCCAATCCTATTCAAATTCTGCCCAAAAAAGTAAAGAAAAAGCACACTTCCATACTCAAAGAAAAAAAAAAAAGAACTGCAAGGTAGAAATCTCAAAATGTTTTAATTAGTAGTGTAAAAAAGTGAAAATTCAGCTTTTGAATGAATTTAAATGGCTTACAATATTCATTGCCTGAAATCTTAGAAGGCTGAAATGTAGCTTTCTCCAAAAAGATAAAATGGAGATAAATGCTAATAAAAACACTGCAAATATATGGAAATTATCTAAACATGTCCATATGGAACATAGGCACTTTCAAGTCATAAGCATTGAGTTAACTTGTGATACTTCTTAATTTTCAGAATTTTTCCGTTTTCCTTTCACTTAATTTTTTACCATTTCTCACTTAACGTTGCAACCACTTTAGGCTCAGGAAAATACCAAATAATGAGAGTTAGTCTATTAAAGAGTAATTCAAATACTATTTTGACCGTTCAGATCAAATTATGGTAACAAAATTAGTATGGTTTTTCCATGACCATATGTTCTACATGTATGGATTTTACAACAGATGGAAAATATTTCCTAAAAATTTCACAAATTTCCCAAAAGCTTGATTTGCTGTGCATCTAGCACTACAATGAACCCATGGAAATAAAGGACAATGTAGCCACACCCTGCTCTAACTTACTTCAGGTTCACAAACCCTTAGCTTTTGTCCAGCCCTGACTGAGCATTGTATTCTGCAATTAGGCCCACAGCAATTACATTTGAAAAGGAGATGTACAGACTGTTTTGTTTTGTCATCCTTCACTGAAAACTACAGCATACTAGCTATTTACATAGTAGTTACATTGTTTGATATTCTACATGGTCTAGCGATGGCTCAAAGTGTACAGGATTATGTGTGTTGCTTATATGCAAATACTACATTAGGCAATTTTGTAGAAGGTATTTGAGGATAACAAATTTTAACACCTGCAGAGGTTCTAGAACCGAACCCACAGACACTAAGGAATAATTGTACTTACTTGGGTGTTTTTAAAGGCATCAGGACCTCCCCCTGTGCTGTTCTCTTTGTACAAAGGAGATTAGGAGTCTGTTTGATCAGCAATAACCACGAAGTGAGATCTGACCTGTGTTAAAGCTGCATGATTCCTAGCCTTTTCCTCCTCTCTACTGACATCTTCCACAAAGGGCAAAATCTTATCTCAGCTCTGCTTGTACAGTCCAAATCCATATTGCTTTTGTGGCTTCTTATCAATGTTGAAAGACTTCTGCGTGTTTGCCTCTGATTTGATAAATTGATGTGTCCTTACTAAAGCCACTGGGAAAGATGTCGCTTTTTCAAAGCTCTGTGAAGGAATTAGGACAGCAGTCTTTTTCACCTTCACTTCCTAAAATACACAATTAATTATGACACTCTGCAGACCAGAGCGCAGCTCAAATTTCTCTCCTAGAGATTTTCAGTACTGTTAGCTTATTTTTCCCTGTGATGTCCTTTCCCACACAGCAACAAAATCTGAACCAAATAGAAAGCAGAACATACAAAGCATAAATAAGTGACTATTCTTTCCATACCTGGTGCTGGTTTTAAAGAAATTTTGCATGTAAATGTTTTCAACAAAGTTATCAAACTACAGTGAGTTTTAGAAGATTTAAAACATTAATTTCCAATTCAAGAAATGATCACTGATTCCTTTGTCCTCTGGTGTTTTACTGAAGCTGCACTTTCCAGACAGACAAAGATGGCTGACAAGGATGACAGGATGGAAAAGAAAGTGGAAAAGAATTATTGGAATAAATAAATGTGTTATTTTAAATCAAGCCACTGCCTTGCTGCAGGTTTAATCATGGGATGGTAACAATGGTAGTGTAATAGTTGAGTCTTTTCATAAAAACAAGAACAAAGAGAAAATAAAGTGAAAAACTCATGAGCTGCATTCATTGAGAACTATTCCCAATGGCCCAGACATGGAAACGAACTGAGTCTCCACCACTAAATGAATAGGTCAGGAAATTATAATACATACAAAAAATGCTGTTCAGCCTTAAAAATGAAGGAAATTATTCCATGTGTTACAGCATGAATGAACCTTGGGAACATGATGCTGAGTAGAACAAATCAGGCACAGAAAGAAAGCTACTAGTGATCTCACTCACATGTGGGATCTCAAGAAAGTTGTAATACATTCTTATAAAGAGAGAGTGAAGAGGGATGGAAGTGGGAGGTGGTACCAACTTCGATCATGTAGGAGAAATATGTCCAGAGATCTAATATACAAGAGGAAAACTTCAATTAATAATATTGTACATTCAAATTTTGCTAAAAGTAGATTTTCGGTGCTTTCACCATTCACAAATAAGATAATTATAAAAGATAATGATTTAATCATATGTTAAATTCCTCATTGGACTAATTATTTCTCCTGTATTTGTATATCAAAGCATTATGTCTTACACCTTCCATGTATACAATTAAATTATAAAGCAGGCAATAAGACAGTTTCATTACTTGAAAGACAAAGCACATCAACAGCATCTGTGCAGAAGAATGCAAAAGGCAGCAATCACAGGGATGAACCTGAGAAGAAGGTCCAGGATGAATAAATACCTACTAGATTTCAAGAGGACACAAATTTCAGAACAGCACCAGAGACGGGTACAGATTTGTCTTAATTTGGAGCACACTTTCTTCTAAAAGTTTTGAGAAACCAAGTCTGAACAAAATTGAGCAAAAGAAAAAAGTGTCACCGTTGTTATGGGTTGAATTATGTCCACCCAAATTTGATATGCTGGAGTGCTAATCTCCAGTATCTAAGATTGTGATTTTGTTTAGAGATTGGATATTTACAGAAGTAATGAAGTTAAAATGAGCAACTTTGAGTGAGCTGTAATTCAGCGTGACCAGTGTCCCGGGGAACAATGGGAAGTTTGAGACAGATAGGTGCATCTAGAGAATGCCACGTGAACATGGAGTATTGAAACCCCAAGCAAAGAAGCTGTCAGAGTCAAAGAAAGCAGCTGACAATGAACCCGTCCCTCGCAGCCTGCACACAGAACCACCCAGCCAGCCATTCTTAATGCACACTCTCCAGAATGAGAGAAAGAAGATTTTTTCTTGTTACCACCCCTAAAAAGTAATCCAAAGATAAGATCCCATGGAAATTTAGCATCCCTATAGCTAATTCAGACATGTCAAAACCCACATCGTGAAACAAACAAACATTATAATCATCTGTAACAAATGGAACTGATAGCACAATAACAAAATATACAATGATCAGATAAATAAAACTCAAATGAATTAGAAATGATATGTCAAGCCTTAAAATAATTACACTACAAAATGAAAAATCTAGTAAAAGTGATTGAGAAGTAAACATTGATAAAAAGTGCTTTAAGCAAAGATGATTCAAAGTACAAAAATTTAAATTTCCAGAAGAACCAATGAAAAGCAAAAGCACAAACAATGAAATATATGTAGTTCAAGAATACTTTTTTGAAATCCAAAACAGAATTTCCATTGAAACTGGTAACTCTTAAAATAAATAAGTACAAGGAACAAGATGTGGATATCTAAGCTAAAATAGCACCAAACCAAAAAACTTGTTTATAATAAAAAGATTATCTCAGACTCTTCAAAAGCAACACTACATGCCAAGAAAGAAAAACACTAACATATTGTAGGTAACTCAAAGGAAAAATGTGAGCCAAAAATATTATCTGCAGTGACACTGATTTTAAAGCACAAAGGACGAAGACAATTTTTTCAACACACAAATGTGCTGCATTTATGCCAGTGAACTCTTCTTGGGAACTTTATAAGAAAATAAATTTCATATAACCAAACTATATCGAAAAGGACTGAAAATGACAATAGCGATGAATATTAAAATTACAGATACTATGCAACTAATGCTCAATAAAGACTTGCAAAATCTACATAGTCATGTTGTCAGTACAGCAAATTTAGAAAAATAACAGAAGGGAGAAGGAAGAAACCTTGTTCTTGCTTGTTCTCTGATCGTGTTGGAAGTGGTAGTGTTATAGCACTGTTCTAAGACTTCTCTGCATAATGTGAGTGAGATTCAATGGTTAATATAAAATATTTTAATTTTCTTATCCACTGTGTTCTTAGAAAAAGAACCCCTAGAGTAGAAAAACGAAATGAAGAGTTAATTTTAGAAACTAAATATTAAAACCTAGGCCTAAACATAAATAGAGGTTCTCATCAAGAATTCTTCAACAAGTCTGGGAACACGGACGGAACGGAAAGCCCTAGGAATTCTTAGCGCTTGATCATAGCTTGAAATATCGTTATACGTCAAACACGGGGAGTTTGTGGATAAAAATAAATTATAGGGAGGTTAGCCTTATAATGACAAATTAAGCTATGCATTTGTTTATTACGGTTTATCTCTACATGTGTTTTATTTTAGAATAAAACGGATTAAAAATGTGGTTTTTAGAATGCAGAAATTTGATAATGAATATCTGTTTTCATATGCAACCTCCAACGGAGGAAGTTGGAAGTTACCTCCGTTATTGCTACAACTCTGCTCGTTTGAGATGATTAACTGAAGAAGTCAGTGGGAATTGAGTAAAATTAGAGGTTAGGAAGACACAAGGGCAGGACAAATACCAAGCAGGAGTGGTCAACTGTCTGTTCACACTGAGGGCTAGGAGTGCACCCCGCACAGTAGCAAGCAAGCGGAACACGTTCGCTCAGGTCACTTCCTTGTAATATGCAAACAGAGAGCATTCTGTGTTCTTAGCTGTACTATGCTATGAAAAGTTATTGAAAATTCTTTTTTAAATCTGCTAAGATACTATGTATCTCTGGAGTCACCACTAGCTTGAGAGGTGGGAGCAGACACCTGGCACATCCAGATAGCACCTAATTAAATGTAGACGGAACTCCACATGACTGACCCTTACTAATACCTCCTAATAAGCTTCCCCAAGTAGAATGGCATCTGTCTGTCTCCTTTACCTTGCAAGGTAACTAACGTTCTAACTCTTGTTAAGATCTGACAAATATTAAATAACTCCACATTTTCTTTACTATATAGTGATATTTAAGATAGATGAGCCTAACTTTTGCTCCTCTTTAGGAAACAAAAAACAAAGAAAAGAGAGGACAAGAAAAGAGGTCACATTTATCCACTGCAAAATTACCATGTTCAAATTAGCAAATAAATGAATTATAAATGAATGTAAATCATTCTCTGGAGGATGGTATTTATTATTCTTTAACCATGCAGTGAACCTGTGTGCACTAGGGTCTGGTATAAACTTTTTAGGTTTTATGCTTCACTTAATGTACAGAATACTATCTGATAATCTTGTTTCATTTTCTTCCTATACGAAAATAAAAAAACTGAAACACAGGTAAGCTAAGTAAGGTTTACAGAATTTCTCAACTTTTAAAGAGGAAAAAACCTGTCTTTAAAGCACAGTTGTCTGAGAGTAATAACTCAGGAGTTCCTTTACATTCTCCTCATATCTTTATGCTTAGTCTTTGATCTGGGCTAGAAAATGTGCATTGCGTATTGTGAATTATATTGTTTTAGTATATTTATGATAATTAAGAAGTAGTCATGATACTTCACAACACAGTCTTCCATTCTATGTGCAGAGGTCTCTGTGGATTTAGCTCTCTCCCTGTCTCCCTCTCTTTCTCTCTCTCTCTCCCTCTCAGACACACACACACACACACACACACACACACACACACACTTTTGTTAAATTAGCAAAGCTTGGAAGACTAAATGAGGGACTCCTAAGCTCAGATATGTCTACAAATAAAGAACATGTGTTCCCAGTAACAAGCGCCCCTATTATAAATTATAGAGTGCTCCGGACCTTCTGCCATGAGCGTGAATGAGCTTCAGTTTGGAGTGAAAACATTCATCACATCACCAAATCTGATTCAGCGGCAAAGAATAACAGGAGTCAAAAACTGGCATTTTGGTGGGGGAAACTCTTCATGAAGTGGTGTGCAGAGTCTTATTTAGTCACTTGTTAGCTGCCATCACCTGGTAAGAAAAGAATCCTGCGGTCCTAGAGCACTTGTTCCTTTTTTACTGAAGTTTTTGTTTGAGATGGAGTGCATCTTTGAGTATTAGCAGCCTCAAGCAAGTGGAGTTTGAGCTATGCTACACTCAAATTAAAACATCAAAGTCCTGGACTTCTATGGTCTCAGCAGATGGGAAAGAGATAGATACACAAATCTGAGCAAGCAAGTGCAGCGGCTTGCTAGATTCAGCAATTAAAAATAAAAGATGTCCAATTATATTTGAATTTTAGATGAGCAATAAATAATTTTTAACTGTATGTGTGTGCCTAACATTGGCAACCTCTAAAGATGTGCTATGTAGCTCTAGAGACCTCAGGAAACATTAAGACTTTAGCAGTTCCAAAAGAACCTAGAAATTGAGAACTCCATCTGCCAACTCTTGGATTTAAAATACCCATAGCAAATATAAACAGACCTGGGAGACTGGCGCAAGTCTTGGTAGACAGGCTAAGCTGAGGCAAAGATTTAATTGCATGTAGACAAATGTCATCTTGTTTATAGGTCTCTGAGACAGTACAGGATAGAGCGATGTCTCCTCAGTGATGCTGTGAGGAGTCAGTCAGTCCATCCACACTACAGTCTTACAGAGGACCATTGTGCACATGACACATCAGACCTATGAACCTCAGCTTCTGTATTTGCATTCAAGCTAAAACAAGCAACTTCAGCAGTGTTGACAAAGCTTAGATCCTTATGTCTTGAACATACCTATGCTCCAGCAGTACCAGACAGCACAAAGACTAAGTCTGGCTCTGGATGAAGAGATTACAGAAGAAAAATCTTTGTTAGAAAGCAAGCTTCTCATACCTTAATGACTCAGTGCAAGCTTCAGCAGGAGCACTGCAGCACAGAGCCAAAGAAAGCCTGCTCAGGAAGGAGGGGGGCTTCTGTGTGAATATTCAGAGTCTATGTCACGTTTCATTATTGGCCTGAGGTGGCAGGATCACTGCAAATAGTGCACAGGGAAGAAAAGTACTAGAACATGGGTATAATCATTGCCAACTCCTGAACTTTTTAAAAGGCAGCAACTTTTCAAAAATCTCAATTTTTATCCTGGTGGAATGGAGAGATGCATTGTGAGAATGTGTCCTTTAAGAACACAAAGTATGTAAAACACATTCACAAGATCCGGTGACCACAGGCCAACTAGCAATCTAGAAGGGTAAAACCAAAAGTTTTCTTTACCTCTCTTTCACTTAACTATTGATGGTTTTATGCCATGATATGAGTGTGTGCGCATCTGTGTTCTGCAACTGGAGTCCATAACTGTATAACTGTGCTCAGGCCAATTAGCCTTGAAGCATAGAGTGTCTGTGTGCATGCACGCACATGCGCGCACGCATGTGTGTGTACCCCTAGTTTGTGAAGCATGGACTGTTTCAGGATAATCTTGCATATAGTTATTATGTTTTAAATTATTAAAGAAAGCTTTGATATTCAACTATACAGTCTCTGAGTCCCAAGTTACCACATCAGTGCAGTGCAAGTCAGCTTAAACTGCAACTTCTAAAACAACCTCAACATCCCCCAACAATGTAATTAGTACCTGCACAATTAATTAATCTTAAAATGCTAACCCTATGTCAATATGAATCTTTTTATACATTTTATCCAAATTTTTAAAATACAAGTAGAGAAATGGATTTTACGAAAAAAATAATGATTTTAGGATTTAGACTTTTGATTCAAGGTCAGTAGCATTTGACTTTAAAATTTAATTCTCTCAGACTTTGTTTCTGGATTTAATGCTTCAAGAGAATTCAAATCATGAAGGTTTCATTTATCTTTGAGGCTCGATAATTGGAAAATGTTTAATCAAAAGTTTGAGCAACTCTGTGAGGCTGACATTGTATTATTGAATTGACAACTACTTTAGTATTAAGAGCCTTTTTATGACATTATTTCATCTCACTGGAGAACCTCTAATAGATTATACTGGGCACTGTGGTTGAACAAAACTCATGATGGGAAATAGAATGAAAATATAACCTTTCGGCCTTGGGAACAGAATGATCCTGAAAAAAAAACTTAGGTAAAAGATAAATCTGAAACCTTTCAGAGATTTCTAATGCTATAATTTGATATGCCCTGCTAATGAGTAGTTTAAACTGGAGGAGAACTAAAGGACATATCATTGGCACTTGGAAAATGTTTTCATGAGGTTGGAGCCCTTCTATTCTGGTATATATGGTGACCACTGCTACTGCAGTAGTAGGCAAGCACCATATTTACTTTAGTCTAAGCCAGATAGATCAATAGGGAAAGCAAAAGCTGGGAAAGACTGTGCCCCTCCCCTGCCCATAGACATTCCAGAGAAGTGAGATGGCTAAGGAGTAAGGTAAAGTTACACTCACTGTCCCTTATAAATCTTTACTAGACTGAAAATCAGAAACCACCTACCCTAGATACTTTGTCTTCAGTAATAATGAAATTAACATTTTCCTCTTGTAATGATTCTTGTTGCAGATCCCAACTGATTCAGAATGTAAAAGAAAGGAAAACTAGTTTCTGGATTCCTGCTGAATGTGTTGAAAAGGGAATATATACTGATTGCAGAAAACTTGAAAAATTCAAGAAAGCAAACTGTTTCCTTTTTATTTAGAGTTTCTCAGCTTTTCTGTATTAATCAAGAGAATATCTTTAATATTTACAGGTAGAAATCTTTTGTCTGGCAAATATAAATAGCATTGTATTGTAACAGCAAGTGGGCTAAATTCCACAGAAGACTGAAGAAGTCTACTCAGGATAAACAGAGTTTATTAATTTTAGACTGATCACCACACATCCCTGACTAGCAGGTCAGGAATGTGGGACCCCTTCCTGCCTTTGTTTCCACCTTATATACATTTTTTGGTTTCCATGGTAATAGATTGGAATGTTGAAGCCCTGGCCACATGTTGTTTGCCTTTGCCGCGTGACCAGGTGAGGCCCTGGTCATGAGCCCAACCACAATATATACTTTCTCTACTCTGTTCTATATGTCCCCCTTTAGATAAGCATACGTTTCCTTTATGGTTTCAATGTTTATCTAGGGCCATGGAAGGAATGAAACAACCCGGGCAGGGTCATAGGTGGTTATCTGGGCCTGGGTGTTCTTTGTCCTTGGCTAAGCAGTCCAGGGCAAAGTCAGGACTGCAAAGTGAACTTGTTATAATTCCTCTGGGATGTTTCTCAAGACACATTTTGAGTTGTACTAAGATAGAACCATTCTGTCTTAAAAATGATCGTCCCCTACAGTATCAAGCTGGTAACCCTGTTAGTTACCATATTTAGTCTTCATTACCACTGTAGACACGATTCTTTATCTGCAGTATCAATTTAATTATACCAATCCTCTGGCTGGAATTATCCACTTCAAGTATAGTAAGGTAAAATTTCCATATGCATATAAGATGTTCATGTGTCTGGCTGTTCTCTGTCATTTTAACCTGATTTCTAACATTGGTTTCCCAATGTTAATTCCTCACTACCTATGCATTGCACAAACTCATTCTTCACACAAAGCATCAGAAATTTGAGTGTGATTATTTCCATACCCTGCTTAACACCCTGTACAATGCCCTATCATATAGCACATAAAGGCAAGCTTATTATAGCTTGAGGTCACTGCAATCTGATCCTACACCAGCTGTGTAGCTCCATTTTCTGCCATGATTGACTTCATGCTTTATACTCTAACAACATAAAATTAAGTATAAGATCCTCAGGGACATTATATGACTTCAAAGTTTTGGTTCATACATGGTTTTGTTTGTGAAATGGTATCCCTTCCTCCTGTATAGGATGTCTTCTAATTTCAAAGTTTCGCTTGGATGTCCCTCCCTCCCAAACTCTACAGTAGGTCAGAACCACTTAGTGGTGTGTGGTGCCGTGATATTTTGTAGAGACTTCTATGATAGCACATTCCATGATAACACTTTCTGCATTGTCTATAAGTACCTAATTATATGAGTTACCTCCACTAGATTTAATCTCCTCGAAGATAATGACTTATTTATATGATTATTTCCCCAATGCCTGAAGAATAGAAGACAGTAGTTATACATTGAGCAGTGAACAAACGAAAGAACATATTCTACGGTAAACAGTCATGAAGAATTAGTAGGAAGTCTTTATAGCCGTGTCACAATTCAAGGACTATCGGGAATGTAGCGTTTTTGGATAGTATTGATTTAAATTTTAATAGAGAACACTTATTCCTAATAATTATATTTTTAGAAAAATATACTATGCAGGTAGCATGTTCATAAACATAGTTTCTTGCCTATAATTTCAGCTTATTCATAGGCTTCATTGCAAATTAGAACCTGACCTGGGCAACTTGCCGAGAACCTGTCTTGAAACAAAATACAGAAAAGGGCAGCGGGTGTAGCCCAGTACTCTCTGGGTTCAATCATGGGTACTACAAAAGGCAAACAAAACAAAAATAATCCTTGCATAGTAATTACAGGTCAATAACAAACCATTATAATGTTTGACTGTATGTATGAATCTAGGAAGGCCGTGGTACCTGGGTTTTAGTCAAAGACTATACTAACTGTTGTTTCTTGATGTGATTAACATTTAAATCTGTAAACTTGGATTAAATCAGGTTACTGTACACAATGTGGGTAAAGCTCATCTGATCAGCTGAACCTTTTAAAACAAAAGGCTGAGATTCCCAGTGGAGGAGTTCTGCTGAAAATTGCCATAAACAAATGCAGATCTTGCCTGAACCCTGCCCTGCCGGGTCCTGTGCATTTTGCACTGGCAGGTTTTGAATTTGATAGCGCCCGTAGTTACTAACCAGTTCCTCAAAATTTTTTTTCTTTTTCCATATGTACTATCTTTCTCTGTCCTTTTACACAATATACAGCGTGTGTGTTTGTTTCTTTGTAAAATAATAACATCATTGTTTTCTTGTATCTCATTTTTGTCCTCATATACCCACTTCTCTATAAATTAACTGGAAAAATACACACTTCTTTTCCCTTCATTTCATTTTGACAACATGTAGCCATATTCCGGGCACTGAGTTCATGTATCATCTTTGCTGAGAAGGCTGTGTTTGTGTCAGTCTTTCCAAGTACAATCATTTACTATTTCCTCTGAGTCACCACTGAACCCTCGATGAATGCATAAAATGTCTAAAACCATACATCGCTTTGTTTTTGAGATATTCCTATTTGCTAAATTTTTATTTCTTTTCCTACTTTACTGATTCAATAAACGATGGACCGGTGAAGAAGCAGTTAGCAAAAATCTCAAGCATCCGTATTCCTCATGTGATTTGCCTCTGGGTGACAGTAGGGTCACGGTAAGCAGTGTAAATAAAATATACAAAACAATGTGTCTCGAGTTTGAAGTATCCACTTCCAATCTTCCTTCTCTCACTTTTTTCTACACACTGCTGGGGCTTCTGCACTCAGTCTTGTATATTCTATCTCCTGGGTCTTAGCCAACTATTTTACTCAAATCATGATTATTTTCTTTCAGTTGTAGTCACCCACCCGCCCTTTTCTTATTTCCTGATCTCCAAATACCAAGTCTTCTTTTCCATCCCAGCTGCCCTTATTCACAGTAACTGCTACTCCTGAAACAGCCTTACTGTGGTGCCTTCAACTACCCGGCTACCACTTCCCACTGTTCGTGTTTCCAAGTGCTAACAGAATTTCACTCCGCAGGAATGCAGAGCACACTGAGTTCCTTGTTCTGTGTTCCCTGTATGTCTCATCCTCTCGCTCCTTCCTGAACAAGGTTTTGGCATCTTTTCATACATCATCATCACTCCCATTTCCTTTACTGAGATGCTCATCTATCTCTACATAATCCTAGGGAAACCAAACAATAAACCCCATAACCAAGTGTATCTCAAGGAAAAGCAATTTGAACTGTTAATTACTCTCAATAGTCAGTAATCAGTAGCAGTAATCTCAAGTGGTCCTAATACTTCCTGAGCAATTCCTATTTTCCTATTCCATTATTTTGGTTTTTTAAAGGACTGCTTTGAACCTTGTCTGTTTATTTCTGCATCGGTGACTCCCCTCTTCTTAATTGAACTTATTGCAATTTTAACAAAAACCAAACGTGACTCATAGGGTACTTTGAGATATATCACACAAACATTCGTAAGCATCCGTGCATCTGCTGCTACACTTTGGTTTCCCTTCTCACTGTATAAAGGGCCCACAGGTCATCCTGAGAAATGGAACCATTCCACTTGGACACCAGTTTTCATTTTCTTTTGCCTGGTCAAGAACATTGCCCCCTCCCCCAAACTCCTTCATTCATGATTTTCCATTTTCTAATTATAACTTGATGACATCCACCCACATACAAAAATATGACATTTACTTCCCCCACCTTAAAAACAAATTTTCTCTCAATTCTTATTTCAATCTCTACTACTAGCACATTGCTCAGTTTCTTTAGCAAACTTCTTAAAAGGCATATTGGCATGCATTTTCTCCAATTTCCCTCTTCCATTGCTTTTTAAGCCCATGGCAAATAACAGATTGGATCCCACTCCTCCAGCAAAGAGGAGAAGGCTGAGAGAGGAAGCGGAAGTAAAAATGATTAGGGTAGGATAGGTACACGTACCAACTCCCTAAGATGAATGCAAACAGAATGTGTCACTAACATATACCAAATTTGCCGTTCTTGTTGCAAAACCCAAAGGCTGATTTGAGTTCCAGTATTATTTGACCCATTAGCAATAGCTCAGCCTGTTCATCTTTCTCTTCCCTCTATACTTCCTTCGTTTGCTCCTAAGAATTCAGTCACCTCCCTATGTGTACAGCACAGCCTCTCAGTCTCCTGCACTGGCTTCTCACAGTTCTACTGTCTCTAACTATTAATGTCTAAAAGCACAGTTTTAGTTTTTTCTAAAAGTATTCTCCAAATAACCCCATGGCTTAAATACCATTTATGAAACTTATATTTCTGTCACATGCTTCTCCCTATGAGGCCTAAAACCAAATGTCTATTTGAAACTTCTACAACTTTAACATATCCAAAGTTCCAGAACTAAATTACCAGTAACAGCTAACCAGCACATTCTGCCAACTGACCAAAGGAGCTGAGAATTGGAATATGCTGCAACTTCAAGTAAAACTGGAAGCTGTGGCCAAGGTATACTAGCTGATAAAAAGGAAAAATACCATACTCAAAATACTACATGGGCTAGCAAGTGAAATCCAATCACCAATGCGATATTTCAAACACAAACACTTATGCAAATGCTAGGCAAATCTTCATAGGAGCAGCTATTTGTAAATGCTGTACCTTACTGTTCATTAAGTAAGTTATGGATCCTGTACTCTCTTTATGCAAACATAGCAGATGGTTATGCAAATGAACTCTATGTACTAAATTTAATTAATTATTAATTTATAAGATGGAATAATTTCAAGATACTTTCCATTTAAGAACAATTTGAGAGGAAGTCTCAAACATGATGATAAAATTCAAGTGGTTGTAATGAGTATTATGTAGGCTTAGCATGCCTTCTTAACACATTTTACTTAGTACAGGTATTATGAAGTTTAAAAAGCTGGTATATCTCCCTGACTCTAGATCTTATTCAAGTCTCAGAAAAATAGGCCACTGCATTGAACATTTTCATAGCATAATTCAATTATTGTATAATTACTTATCTTCAGAACATGTCTATGAACATTCCGCAGCCATCAAAACTTGGCACAGCAATGGGCTAAGGTCAAATTCCCTAGAAAATTCAGTTACAGACAGATATAAAAATGATAAGCAATGATAAGCAATGATGGATAATTCATTTAAGTTGCCATAGTAACAGAGAGGATTTTTAAATTCTTCTGTTTATTTTCATGGATTTCTCTGTTGCTTTTTTTGTTTGTTTGTTTGAAAAAGAATAAAATTTCAGAGGCTCTTCAATAAGGATTCAGGAGAGTGAGGTGCTCATTTCTAGCCAAATGACTTATGACATCCCCTTACCCTCCCTAGATCCCACATCTCTAAAATGAACAATAGGATGAGAGAAGTATTCAGGGCACTAAAATGTTTTAGAAAATGTCATTTATATGACTAGTATCCTTCTTAAAGAGAGATTGTATGGAGCATCCCCCCAAAAATGATTTTCTTTTCTAGTTTGATAGCATTCAATTTGAATTAACACCCAAGAAAACCATATGTCTTCCCTTTAAATTAAGTGCTGGGCCACAACATTAGATTATCTCTATATTAAAAGAAAAGAATGTGTGAAAGCGTACATTTGTAACAACTGGGCAATATTACAAACTGTAAAATGGGTTTCCATTTCATAGGTTAATGGATTTTCTCTACAGGAGTTATCAGAGTGAGAATTCTTCTGCATCAAAAATAAGATTTTTATTAGTACACTGTTAAAATGCTATTTTATTATTTATGCATATTAATTGTAGAGTAGTGTTTCATTTTGATGTTTTATATATACGTATAACAAACTTCAAAGATTTTCATTCCTCCGTTCCTGCCTCGCTCTTCCCCCACCCATTCCCTTCCTCTCTCCTACTTTCATCTCTTTCTGTCTTAGACTCCATAAATGAAAGAAAACATGATTTATTTGTATTTCTAAATCTGGCTTATTTTGCCTAATATGATGTTCTCCAGTTTCATCTGTGGTCCTAAATATGAGAGAAGCGAGTACGTCAAATATTTTTTATAGCACAATTCAGTAATTCTATAATCACTTATCTCCAGAATATGTCTGTGAGCATGCCACAGCCATCAAAACCTGCAACAGGAAGAAACTAAGATCAAGTTTCTTACAGAATTCAGTTATAATGAGCTAGAAAATGAGAGCATGATCTTCTTCTTTTTTGTGGCAGAAGTTTATTGCCTTAGCCACAAAAGATATTTTGGGATTCACACAAACTCCTCTCTTCTCCCTTATTCCATGCCTTTCCCAAATTCCAGTAATCATAATATTACTTTTAATTAAACTTCTATAGCATTTACACATATGAGAGAACATGTAGTAAGTGTCTGTCTGTATCTGACTTAACTCTTGAATATCTCTCCAGTTTCATTTTTTGCTACAAATGATATGATTTCAATTTTTTGTGATAAAATAATACTCTTGAGTACTTTCTCTTCATCTGTTCATCCTCAGATGGACAGTTGGGTAAATCCATGTCTTTTTTTAACATTGAGGTTATAAAGTTGCCAGGCACAGCTGTGAACTTTAGAGACTGTTTTATGGAGGTCTACATCTACCAATCTGTGTCTCCAAAATAAAGAGGAAGTTCATGATGGGACATAGTGTGGGGTTTTTGCTTTTCCCTGTTTTCTCCTAGAGAAATTCTTAAAAGAGAGCAGTTTTTGATCAAGAGTGAAATTTATTATTCATACTGGAACCATCTGAAGTGTGAGGAGAAATGGTAAGATTCCTATCATGGCTTAAATTTTGAAGTAACTATAACATAAAATTATCCATATTCACAATGAACATAATAAAGCGAAAACTAAGGCATTTCTCACAGACACAAATGGAACCAAAAGGTACCATTACCTTACAGCAAAAGCATGTGGGTGTATTGGCTGTCACTTGTTTCCCATTTTTTTAAGATAAATTACGTGGTTTCAATGTGCAATGTAAATATTTTGTCATCGTAATGCCAGTACACAAAATAAGGTGAAACTTTCTAGCACTTATGTTGCCAGGATTTCACTACTTTCTCTGGACTCTAACATAAATATGTGTTTAGAAAAATGAGGTAGTTTTATCTGTGCCAGACCCTAAGCAAAATAAAGCAAGTTATTTACAAATTGCTGTAACACATTTCCTAAAGAAAGGCTCACCCATCATAATTTCTGATGATCAATTATTAAAACTTGTGGGTAAAAACCAGACATTGATAGTTGTAAAAAATATTACTTAAACACTATAGAATATATTAGAACAGCCTATGTATTGCATGCATTGTGTAATTTTACATATGCATATAAATATTTCTACTTGGTATTGGATGAGTAAATGTACATGAAGTACTTAGAAACCCATAGAGCGGTCCTTTATGAATACTAGCTGCTAATATTCCACTTCCATTTCATACTCTGCATGTTTAAAAAAAAATTATCACTTTTTTCTATGTAAAACTCCTTATTTTGCTAAAAGCATTATTTTCTTACTTCTCTTAACCAAAAGTGCAACTTCATTTACACTTCTTCTTTCTCTGGCTTATACAGTGTATATTTAGGCAACAAAACTTTGTAGTCTTACTTTTTATCAATTAAAGTCATCTTTATACATTTCTCTAATGTTTAGAAGAGTTCAGTGGAGCTGTAATTTTCTCACTTACCTTTTGTATCTACTTAACTGTTACATTACTCTTCCAAAAACATTTGGAACATGCAACTTCCTAGATCATCGTAATATAGTTCGTTGGTTCTAGTTCTGACCTCACTGATGGATTTGTCTTCTTCGTCTTCCACACTCTCAAGTAGAGCATCTAAAGTTCAAATAATAAAAAAGTCTTCATAATATTTAATTATTCCACCTAATGTCTTATTTCCATCAACTTGGTCTTTTAAAAAAATTTATGTAAGGAACAATGTGTCACATTCTAGATTTAAATTGCTCACACTAGATAACATTGAGATGGTCATATATCTCTCCACTGGTAGTATGTGATATTTTACAGATGACAATGAATAATTTATTTTTCTAAACCTAATGTAACAGTTCAAAAAATTTACTCTTTAAAAATCTGTAATCAAAATACAAATAGGTAAATACTCTGAATAAAATGTAACAAAGTTGTGATTTTTCAATAGGTAAACATGTTACAAGCAAATAAAAATGACATAGGATACATTTTGAAGAGTGTAAAACTAGAAACATAGTAACAATAACTAATAATTAAGGTTGATAATAAAATATATTGTTTAAAATGTTTCAATAAAATTAGTCATGTTAACAATGTAAAACAAAGATAAAAGGTATCAAAATGTTTAAAGACAAGTTACAGAGGACCTTCTAATAACCTCAAGTTGTAGAAATAGACTCAAGGAAATGTGATGTATTGATTTTTGGTTTTCAATCTGTATATATATATAATTAATTTTATGAGATCTTTATAAAGTAAATGAATCTGGCTCTGGAAAATAAAGAAGAGATGGAGGAAGGGGGTGAAAAGAAGAGAATTTGAATGTGTTATGTATAAATCCCTTATCCTGAATGGAATCATTGCCTACTGCAAATATATACTAATAAAAGTAAAAAAAAAAAAAAGGAGCAACATAGAATTGCTGAGAGTGAATATTCAAGAAGGTCTTCCCTTGCTCACAAAATCTACCTTAATAAGACCTCTTCTGACTTATTGAAATGAGATTTAACATAGTGCTTCTCTTTATTTTCCATGAACAAGTAAACAATCAGAACTATGTATATAAACATACATTAATTATGAAGTGTAATGCTGAAGTATCATAGTGATCGTATACCTTCTTGATCTACACTTTGGTGTATAGAATTCATCTAGAGAGCTGCCAGTATGAGGACTGTGCTATGCTTAGCCTGAAAAGCTCAGAATAGGTACCTCTTTTTTATTTTAAAGAGAGTAGTAAATGAGAAAAAAAAAGAAAAATAGCAGCATACCAACATCACAAATATAAATGAACCAAAGCAGGAACATTAAAAGTGATGCAGGGTTTTAAGACAAAATGATAGGAATTAACAGTGGTTGTTATATTACATATTGTTATCTTTAACTACATTGCTCAGAATTTTTTATGTTCTGACCAGTTTTGAGCAACTGATTTGAAGACAACAGTTTGCAATGGAACAACCATGATGAATTCCTACCATCTTATCTAGTGAAACTTTGTGTTATCTCTAAAGTTTTATCCAATAATTTTTTTAAGTCTCTTTAATGGTTTGAACAACCTTCCATTCTTACATCTGGTAATCAGAATACGTATTTTAACCACCTTAGCAACATTCAAACTTAATTTATTTTTTTCAATTATCAAATAATATGTTAATGCTCCTAAACAAAAATTTTACAGATAGATGTGTTTATCTTCTATTACATAAAACATAGACTATATATCTATGTTCTGTTGCAAATACCTTGTAAACTTGAAAAATTATCCCATCTATAAAATAATAGAACATATATACTTATACACACATGGATACATGCACAATTTTTTGGCACAAATTAAAGTGTAACATATTTTATGTAAATATAGTCCAGCAACTTATAAATGCGTTCATTCTGTCATCTATGCATGCTTCCTTTACATCCTCTGGCTATATTAATGAATGCTGCAGAACAGCTAATTAAAGACATTAGTATTAAGATTTAATCAACACCTTTCTTAATTAAACACCATTTAATCTTTCAATCTTCTTATATATCATCTTCTTCCCTCTAGAAATAGCCTATTTGCCAACTTGACACCTGGGTTTTACCTTTGTGGAATTCTCCATAGAGTATCCCCTTCTACGTCTGTACACACCTGCCCCAGGGTGAACTGATCTTTATAATTGTATTAGTTATAATCACTCGCCCTCTCGCTGTGTCTTCATACAGTGTTTCCTCTGTGGACCTGTGAAGAGCAAGAGATCGCTGTTGCCTCTTCCTCTTTATATAAGGACTCAGTCCTATGGGACCAGATAGGAATTCCAACATATGCTAATCCTAAACCCCTCTTCAAATTCCCATCAACGGGTACAACTTCTTGTATACTCAGGGTACACAATTCTGTCAAAAACCTAGCAGTATTTTTTAAAAATTTCATTTCTCTTTCTCTTAAGATTTCATAGACTTCATGTAATATTTTTTATTGTAATATCAAAATACATAAAAAGATGAAATAATATTGTCTTAAATTCAGTAAGTATTTGAAGTGCATCAATTTGCAAGGGTAAAAGGTAAAATTTAGTAAGCCTCACTTTACGCTTTGCAACTTCAATACATGTTACTGAATTAATATCAACCTTTCCTTACAGCTTCTGTATAATGCTACATAAGTAGTGCTACCTCCCCTGCTAATCACATCCTGTAATCCTAAGAGAATTCTGACACAATATTTTCTCTTTTCCAAAGTTAAATGTACCACAAACAAATAAATAGAATACATAAATATGCTGCCATGTTGGAAGATATAGATTTAATTATTATACTTTTTAGGTTTTAAGAACTGAGAAAATTTAATTTTATATGTTAGCTTATCTTTCCACACACATACCCTCATGAAGCACTTCGAATCCTTTGAGCAAAATGTGACTTACCCACATAAATTTAAAACTTTGCTAATCATCTATTACTGGAGAAGGTATTAACTATAGTATAATAAAATTTTTTCATTACAGAGAGAATTTGCTTCACAAATTTATTTATTTTCCTAAATAATTTGGTATTACCTTTGTCATCTTGCCCTTTAAAAATACGCATATTATTTCTTTCAATCAAAAATTCTCAGCTTTTGTGTTTTCCAGAGTTTTTATAGGCATAGAATGTATTTATTATTTGACTAATAATGGCTAATTTTCAGTGTTTTCAAGCATTCTTTAAAGTTTGTGTACTTATTCTTGACAAATAATTGAGCAAAATTATTTCTTCCACATACCCCGGATTTAGTGAGAGGAATTTAGCAACTGTTGCTTTTCTTGAAACACTTCCACTTATCTTTTTGCACACATATTGAAAATAATTTAAAGATTTCTAAGATTTGTTTTCGCTTTTTGTGGCTGTTGCTTTATGTATGTCAACAGCAATCTTTGGCATTTAATGTATGCAGAAATGTGCACATTACTGTACATGTATATCTAGTCTGTGTGCACCGTTACCTATTCTATGACTTCCATGAATTACGTCGTTATTGTTTTCGTTTTGTGAGTAGAGAAACTTCCTTTCAAAAATGTTGAGTAAGGTGATTGAATTCTATCTAACTAAAGACTGTAGCGGCCCGGCATATTGCTCAGCGGCACGATGCTGCCCGGGCAAACAGGAAGTCCTGAGTTTGATTCCTGGTTTAAGAAAATAAATAAATAACTCTGTATTATGAAAATAATCATTACCCACTGCAAATACGTATGAATAACAATTAGAATTTTGAAAAAGTAAATACAAATGATCAATAAACCTAAAGACTGTTAAATAGTAATTAAATTGCCTCAGTCTCACTCCAGAGCCACAGTGCATGCCCCAGGAATCCTACTCCACGTTTTGCCTGCTCTTTGCTGAGTTCCTGCAGAAATCAGCTGTGGGCCGCAGTGACCAGACAGGAACAGCCACAGCTGCACTTCTCACCATTAGCAGTAGGACTCCCATGGGAACACAGACATCTAATGGAATGAAGAAGCATGGTAGGTGACGTGAGTGACAGCAACGTTGGAAGGACCAGGAGTCCAGACTCGAGGAGACTCGACTTAAATACCTACACTACTTGTGAAGTAACACAGAATTATTTGAGAGTGGATCAAGATTAACAGAAAATGAACAGTTAGGATGGAGCAAAACCACAAGATTTAAATAAGGTGGAAAATAGGTGTAACTGAAAAGTATAAATATTCAAATAAAAATAGAGGCACAGTGATGCATGGCTGTAATCAGAACATCTGGGAGACAGAGGAAGGGATCCTGACTTCGAGGCTGACCTGGGCTACAAAACAAGTGACTGTTTAAAAATAAAACAGTAAAGGCTGCGGAGGTAGGTAGCTCAGAGTGAAGGATTTAGATTCAATTCACAGGACTGCAAAAGGTGACAGCAACAAGACAAAAAGAAACATAGAAGGCAGAATAGGGAGGAATACATGCAACAAAAAGAGAGGAGTAAGGCAGACTGTAACATAAACAAAATGACCAGAAATAAAGCATGCATTGCATAATGATAAAAGAGTCATCCTCAAGGAAGATGCGCTAATTCTCACACCGTACGTACCTAAACACAGAAAATTCAAATAGAAATTGAGGAAAAACAAATAGAATAAGTAGGATAAGTAAACACAACTACTTTTCATTTCAAGTATTCTATAGCTATCTTTAAGTGACTGATAAAAAGCAGGCAAAAAACAACTAAGTGTATAAATGGCCTGAACATTATAAATCAACTTAATGTAATTGTCACTGATGGAACATTTCCTCTAACCTTACAAAACATATTTTTCTCATGCTTACATGGAATATTCACCATATTAGACTGCATTATTGGCTGTAAATACATCTTATCAAATTTGAAAGAGTAGAAATTACTCAAAATATATTTTCAAAACTCCCCAGGAAGGCCCTGAAGACTTGCCTGAGTCTATAGACACGGACGTGCTGACAGAATATGATGGTTCGATGTGTAACCCTGCCTACCCGACTGGACACTCTACGGCTGTGAGGGCTTGCCAAAGGGTGCTTCTCCACTTCCTGCCATAGTAATTTTTGTACACTCACATAATATACAGCATATTTAGAAGCAGCCAAGTCTTTGCCCAAAGTAAGAACATGAGGGAGTAAATAAACCAAAAGTGCAGTCACTACCAGTAGGAAGACCACTGACAGGGTGGTAGAACAACAGAGGGGAAGTGGAGAAAACTGGTTAATTGAACGAGCCATCATCTATATAACTGAGTAATAAAGACGAAGATAACATTATCTAATACAACATCCAGTGGTAACCCCCTATTTTCTCTGTAATCTGGTATTTCCTTTATAGTTTTTGTGTTAACAAATGCAAAGACAACATTATGTAATACAGCATCCAGTGATAGTTCCCTATTGTCTCCTCTGTAATTCGGTATTTCCTTTATTGATTTTGTTATAACAAATACAAAGATAACTATGTTATACAGCATCCAGTACCAATTCCCTACTATCTTCTATATAACTTGGTATTTTCTGCTTTGTTTTTGTGTAATTCTGGGGTTTTTTGTCTTAAAAATAAAATTAAAAAAAAACTCAATGGACTCAAAGTGGAAATTCATAATAGAAAGATATGAAAAGGATTTCAAATAATTTATGTAGATACTCTGACCTCAAGGAGGTAGAGCTTAATTCTCAGTCCTTAGGTGGAAGACCCTTAATCACTAAATTGCAGAGAGATTAGCAATGACAGTGGGTAAAAGTAACTTTAATGTACTTGAAAAATGTTATGGCCTGAAGCTTTAACCTTGACTGTACAGACTCCATGTTTGACCTAACAATCACCCCTGCTGCCCAAGACAACCATAGTTAGGCAAAACAAACAGTATCAGAATGAGGAAATGCTCCTTGAGAAACAGTTGACCCATTTCCAAGGGCACCTAACAATTCGTTGAGATGAACAACAGCTTGCCAAGCAGGATGCCTGTAACCCCCTGCAGTTTGAGTTTTTTTGCCTTTAAAAGCCCTCTGTAAATCAAGCTCAGGGTCTCAGCTCAACTCTCAAACAGGGGTTGATGCCAGGGCCGCTGAGCTCAGGTAATAAAAATGCTACCACAAATTTCAATTGGTCTTTTGGGAGTTCTATTTGTTCACAGACCCGTCACAAAAAACATTCCCTCAACCACCATACCAAAGTTAACATCAGTAATAGTAAGTCATGTCCATAGCATCCACCCTTCATACAACACGATAAAAATGACACTGTATATATCTTTGGTGTGGCTCCAAACACATTGTCTTGGTTACTTTTCTCTCATTGCTGAGACAAAATACCCAGTGCCCAAAATTAAGGAAGAAAGCTTTACTTAGCTCACAGTTTGCAGAAGTTTCAGTTCATACTTGGCTAGTTCTGAGGCAGAGTGGCACATGGCAGAGGCAAACTTTCATGGCGATAGAACACAGCAAAAACAACCAGCAAAAGGGAGGAATGGCAGCAAAGCCACCTCTTTCCTTCCCTTACGTTGTAAACAGGATACCCCCACCCAGGGGGCATGTAGCACTCCCATAATCTCCATGCCCTCCTCTTCCACAGGCTCAGGATGTATACAAGGTAAGCACCCTGGCTTCCTGCTGAGTCACTCAGCCAAACCTCTAGACTCCCCAAGTTGACACAATGTATAAACCATAACAATCCACCCCTTGCAAATTGGCAACCAGACACATTTCTTTAAACCAAGGCTCATGTACACCCCTTTATGCAAAAGGCATTTAGTATGTGTGCAAGAGTCACCAAAGTCTCAACAGTTTCAGCTTGCTTAAAGTCCAAGGCCCAAGTCTCCTCCCAGATCTAAGGCAAACTCTTTAGTTACAAGCCCCCATACAAATCAAAATTTAAACACTGCCAATATTCAATGGCACAAAATAAACATTACCATTCCAAAAGGCACCAATCCAGCAGGGCTAACATTATGTCCTATAATTCCACATCCAACATGTGAAGCAACATATGGTACATTGTGAGCTCCAAAGGGCTTGCATGAGTCCACACCTATGGCACTTCTGGTGGTTATAGCTCCCATGGCTTCTCTCTTCAGCTCTTTGCTCCCTCCTTGTAGCTTTCCTCAGATGATCCAAGGTCCTCTCTTTTCTAAACTCCTGAGGTCTCCCATGTACCTTTTCCTTCACACTCACAGCTTCACATATTGTACTCTCAGAGGCACACTGCCTGGCCTCCCAGGCCTTCTGGAATATGGGTGGAAGCCTCTCTAACCTCAGAACTCTTGCATTCTCCATGCACCTAAAGCCAGGGCCACATGGATGATGCCAAGGTCTGCTGCCACCTGGAGCAGTAGTCAAACTTTCCTCTCTCCTGGCCATAGGAGTCGAGTGTCAGGATCACTGGGCACTCTGAATCCAATTCTGAGGAACAAATTCTCTAAGCTGTTGCCATTTTGGATCCTGGTGCAGCCACCACTGTCATTCTGGAACATGGCGCTCTTTGGCTTCCTTCTCAAGGCAAGGTCTCTCACCTTTACAGTTTTGAGGCTGCAAAGGGTGGTACCTTGCTCCTTCTTGTGGTACCCTTACACAATCCTTTCCATTTTTTGTTTCTTCTCAGCAATAGATATCTCCTCAGCCTTTTCTTTGCAGTTCACAGCTTTACTGGAGCTTCCTTTCTGGCCAAATTCACCTTTTAAATCATCCTACTGGGCTCTTTGCTCCTGATTCTCAATATAAATCTGGCTGAAAGCCCCCAACAATAGCCATGCCACTTCCTCAACTTTTGACTGCCTTGAAATTTTCTTTGCCAGATTAATCAGTTTGTTGCCACCCTTAATCTCAGTCTCAGGCAAAGCCTCTGGACACAAGCAGCATGCAGACAAACTTTCTGCCAAGCCACAGCATACATTATCTGGTGTCCAACAACCAATGCAGTCCCTCTTTCCAGCAGAAACCTTCCAAACCTGGTCTTTACCAGCAGGATTTCTATCAGCCTTCTAGCCTTCAGAGCTCTGACCAAAATCTCCCATACAGAACAGTCAAAGGCATTCCAGCTGTACTCTTTCATGCAACATCTCCAAAACTTTCCAAAATCTTCCCACAAGCCATTTCCAAAGGCTCTTGAGCCACATGGTCAGGTATGGTAACAGCAACAACCCCACTTCACTGGTATCAAATTCTGCCCTTGGTCACTTTTCTCTCATTGCTGAGACAAAATACTCAACACCCAAAATGAAGGAAGGAAAGTTTTATTTAGCTCACAGTTTGTGGAAGTTTCAGTCCATACGTGACTGGTTCAGAGGCAGAGTAGCACAACAGAGAGGGCAAGCATTCATGATGGCAGAACACAGTAAAAACAACCAGAGCAAAAAGGAGGAATGGCAGGCAAGCAGCCTCTTTTTCTCCCTTACACTGTAAACAGGCTACCCCCACCCAGGGGGTGTATAGCACTCCCATAATCTCCATGCCTTCCTCTTCCACAGGGTCAGGATGTATGCAAAGTAAGCACATTGTCTTCCTGCTTAGTCACTCCACCAAGCCTCTAGACTCCCCAAGTTGACACAATGTATCAGCCATAACACTGGTCATAATTTACTTAAATAACAGCAGGTAACATTGATTGGAGTGTTCATATTAACTAAGTTTTGTGTTAAATAGATTTTATTGTTTAGAGCAGTTTTAAGCTCAGAGCAAGCTTGAACATAAGATACAGATATCCCATATTTTCTCTGTTCCTTACATGAATAAGTTCTGCCCCTATCACCTCCCCAAACCAGTGTGCTACATTTCCTACAACTAAAGAACCTACACTGACAATCTATTTCTACCTATAGACCGTAGTTTAATTAGGGTTCACTCCTGGCATTGTGGCCTTCTATGGATTTTGCCAAATCTCACATGACATGTGCCCACCATTATAATAGCATACAGAGTAGAAAATCATCTGCATGTTGTCTATTTTTTTACGTTTTCATGACTTTAACTTTTAAAACTATTATTTCACAAAGGGACTATAAATATTTGTTCACTCACCTAACTTTTTAAAGTGGAATGTGCTTATAATTAGTGGAATATAATCATTTTGCATTCAAGTATTGCTATTTAATACACTGCTACACACAGCATCAAAACACAAATTTATTATGTCACAGTTCATGTATGTCAGGAATCTGAGTACAGCTTAGGTGAGTTCTCTGTTCAGATTCACAAGGGCAGAATTAATAGATGCCCTGGTGTGCATTCTCTGGATACTTGACTATGAAGAAACCATTTCCAAGCTCATTCAGATTGTTGGCAGAATTCATCCCCTTTTAGATGGATGACCAATGTTTATTTTTTGCTGATTAGAGGCTACAACCTGCCTTAGAGACTACTTTTAGTTCCCAGAGGATGCCTACAGTTCATTGTCATGGGACTTCTCAACGTGGGTACTGATTCCATTAAAACTGCACAGAAATTCTGATATGAGATCTTTACTGCATTTGGAAAAGTGTTTCATCTTCCTGTATTCTACTATTTACAAACAAGTAACAGGTCTTCCCACACTCAGTTAAAAGGACTATAAGCGGCATTTGTACCAAGAAATTGGATGTAGGGGAACTACTCTAGGAGCCACAGAGTACACTAAGTAATAAAAAGTGGGGGTCTGTTATTTTTTTATTTTACAGAGAATAAAAAAACAAAAATTAACAGTAAAAACTCTACAGAATTTCAAAACAAGATGATAGGAACTACTTTCTGTTTTCGTTTGTGCTTAGAATCATGGTCTTGCATGTAGAACTGATTTGGGTTAGAGTACTCATTCTTATAAATGTTACCTCTGTCAAGTTTGTAAATCACTTCACATCTATAAATATTGGTTTATTAATATATAAACTGGGTAATAAGGTCACTTCACGGGACTGCCTGCATAAGGTTATGCATTTGCAGCACTTACTATGACACTTGTTACACAAAAATATATTATAACTGTATTGTTATAATTACAAAAATGTATGCTTTTATTATCTTTCTTTATCTTCTCCCCAATAGAATGCTATCTTGCTTTATAAATATTTTAACAGGAATAAACTATTTCTAAATTATGTAGAATGAATAGAAATATACTGTCTAAATCTATTCTTAATAACATCCTAATACTGAGCTAAAATTGGTAAAAGACAATGTGATTATATCAGATGAATAAGTAAATGGTTTCAATGAAACCTTGAAAGAACTTTCAGGTCCTCTTTCCATAGGCGGGTGTATTGAATTTAGTTCCTGAAGATTCTTCTGCTTGTTGATCTATTCATTTTCCTACTAAATTCTCCAGGCAGAATTTGACTTTTGGCTAATATTTTGTCTTTTTCTTCAAATTACATTCTCTTCTTTCCACTTGGCTTCAGATTTCAATCCTCAAAGCAGCAGTTAAAAATTTATAAAGGTTAAATTACAGACTCCCTTTCAAAACTACTGCAAAACTGAAAAATGAAACAGAAAACAGTGATAGAAGCAAGGACAAATATGTTAACTTATTAAGATATTATTACTGTTGTTGTTGTTGTTATTATTATTATTATTATTATTATTACTATTACTATTATTAGCATTATACTGGAAAGCATGAATAAATTTTGGAGAGTGGTGATTTTGTAGGTCCTGTTCCCAAATTATGGCAGGTACATTTCTCTTCCCAACACTTATCAAATCTGTTTTGAAGATGACGTGGAAAAACAAATTTGGTGACAATTTCATAAGCCACAAAGTCTTTTTTTTTTTTTTTTTTTTGGCAGTACTGGGGATTGAACTCAGGACCCTGCCGCTTGCTAGGCAGGCGCTTATTCCACTGAGCTATATCCCCAGCTCCCCACAAAGTCTTGATAGTAAAATTCAGCTGGATTTCTTTGTTGTCATGCTTTCCCTCCAATGGCACAGATGTAGGAACAGAAGGAAGAAGTAGAACTGGTGTGTACTGGAAGTTCGCTCGGTATAAGCCAGTTATGTAACGTTTTATAGCCTTTCATTTAATCCCTTTACTTCATGAAATGTGTTAGTTATAAGTGAAGATGAATAGTCTCTAACATGTGATCAGTTTCACAATTATATTTTGTATTCTTAAATTTTTTAATTTTGGTCTGCCAAAGCAACAAGATAAGCTTATTGTTTTTCTTTGTCTATTAAATCCACCCACAATTTTAAACAGTGCTGTATTACTAATAAGTTGGACTTCAACACACAGGCACACACAAACGCAAATGCACATACATACATTGGTGGACAAATACAAACCACAGCCATGAGTAAATGTTACAGTTCCTCTCAGAGGAAGAAATGTGATAAGAGATATTAAATTTTGTTAACTTTTGTTAATTTTCCATTACTATAAAAATACGAGAGATAGTTAATTTATGAAGGGAAAAGTCTTTTTTTTGTTTAAATTTTAGAGTTGTAGTCCATGTTATATTTCAGCCAGAGGCAGGATAAGCACATCTTGGTGGTGAAAGTTGTGAAGAAAATTATTGACTTCAGGGCACCTACATGCAAGAGAAAGAGAACAGAAGAGACTGATGTCCCACAGTCCCCTTCAAGGACACCTCACAAACAACTTCCTATTAAGCCCCACCTCTGAAAATTTCTAATGCTTGCAATAGTGCCGTGCTGAGAAGCAAAGCTGAACTGACACATGGGTCTTCAGGGAACATTCCAGGTCCAGATGACAGCAGGGCTTAAAAGTCACAGCTCCCCAGGCTTCTGCTCAGTCACACAGGAAACAGCTTCATCTTCACATTATAAACCATGAAAGTATGTATATGAAATCTTGGTTTCAGTGGAGTCAGAGAAAATTTCCCATGGGGTTATTGTTAGAATGTAATGCTTATTACTGAACCAATACCACAGTAATCAAGTTTAACAGGTCTTCTATTGAGACTGACTTCATTGTTCAGCACAGCTGTTTTCCACTTACGCACCAGAGTTACAGAGTTACTTATGCATCATAGTTACAGAGTAACTATGCAAATCATAAATTCCCAAAAGCTAGGGGCCAGGCCCATAGGTTCCAACACATTCACTTCTCAAGCTTCTCTGACAAGATCTTGAGCCATCATCCTTAACCCTTCTCCCCTTCTATATGGAAGACATTTTACACTCCCTCTTGGATCAACATTCATGTTGACTCCCATCTTTGTTTTCTAAGGTGGTGTCCAGTAAGGATTTATGGTGGTTTCTAAAAATTTATTATACATATTCTCATATAGGCCTACAAGTCTCCTTTAATTCTCAATATGATACTTTTTAAAGGCAAACTTGTCTTGTCCTAACAATCTTATAATAATTTACCCCAAGGTTCATTGAGAATGTTTCAGCCAACATAGCTTTATTCAAATAATATTGGAAAGTATATTAAATGCAGTATGAGTTTGTACTCACACTTAGTCATGTGATACTCGGGGCAAAATACCTGACAGCCACAATTTACAGGAAGAGAGGTTTGTTTGGCCTCCCAATTTCATGAGTTTTAGTCTGTGGTCTGATAGCTTCAATGCAATATTATGGTGGAAAGGCCTGTCACAAAGCAAGGCGAGTCACACTGTGGCAGCCACAAAGCAAAATACAAAAGGAGAAGCCAGAGAGAAATGCACCCTTCCAGGTTAAACCCCCTATAACCTATCTTTTCAAACAAGGACCAACCTTTTAAAAGCAAGCCAGCTATCATGTCCACATGATACAACTAACTTTCATAAACCCTCTGAGGGCATGAGAGCTTTATGGTCATTTTGATCCAGGTCTTTTCCTGACCTATGAAGGACACGTGTGTATCTCTCTATATAAAGTACCGTTGGGGCATCTCAAAGAATTGCAAAAGTCTTAATAGTGCCAACTTTGCTGAAAAGTTTAAGTCCAAAGTCTCCTGTGAGACTCTGTAAAAATCAGAAAGTTAAACACTCTTGCCATATTGGCAAAGATAAACATTTCCACTCTAAAATGGGGGATTAGATGGACAAAGAAATTGGACCAAAGCAAGACTGAAATCCAACATACAAATATTAAAACCCACAGTTCTATGCCCAGAACCCTAAGCAAACTGTGGTAAGATATGAACTCCAAAGGACTTGAGCACATCTTTAGAGTTCCAGTTGCAGTGACCTCTCTTTTGGATTATCTTTGCTTGACACATTCTGCTTTCCTCACATGTTCCATATTCCTGGCTTCACCAACTTGCTAGGTTCTCCACTACGTTTTCAGCCTCACCCTAACAGCTTGACACACTGTGCTCCCTGGAGTACACTACCTGGCCTCTCAGGCCTTCCTAGAAATATGGTGGAAGCCTCCCTGACCCTCAAATTCTTTCATTCTGCTTCCTTGGAAAGATGTGCACCATTTGGATAGTGCCAAAGTCTTCTACCACCTCAAGTAATAGCTAAGTTCCCTTTGATCATGGCTGCAGAAACTTCTGAGTTTTGGGGAAGTTGAGGACTCTAATCCCAGGGAACCAATTTCCTAGGCATCTCTTCTTCAGCATGATACCAAGTTTCCTGTCTAAAGCAAAGTCTTTTAAAGGATTTTATTTTTACCCATTTGTATCTTTTAGCCAGTGAATCTTGCTGATTCCTTAGATGCTCCCAAGTAATCTTTACTATTTCCTTGATCCAAATTACTTGGCTTCTTTGTAATCTTTTCAGACACATAACTCCACATGCCACTAGCTTTGCAGGCACTGCTTTTCTGGCCAAATGCAAAACTTACTAAATCAAAAGATATACTGTTTGATCTTGATTCTCAATGTAGATCTAGCTAAAAGTGAATAAGAATAATGAGGCTACAACCTGAACACGGGGCTGCCTTGAAATTTCCTGCACAAAATTAATTAGTCCACTGCGCTACTCTCAGTCCCCTGCAAAGTCTCAGAACACGAACAAATGCACGCAATTATCTGCCAGAGCATAGCTCTAGAATCTAACAATCAGTGGATCATTCATTCCCAATCGAACCTTCCTGAGACTGTGTTTTGCTATCAGTATTCTGGCCCTCTGAGCTCTTTTCAGAACCTTTCACTAAGCTCAGCTTGTAGGACTCTAGGACTTCTATAGATGGCATCTTCAAACCTTTCTCCAAACTCCTGCCTCCAACTAGTTCTAAAGAATTCTAAATAACATAGTCAGGTTCACTCACAGCAATAGCACCACTTCTCTGATACAAAAATCCATGTTTGTCATTTTCTTGTCAATGAGAAAAACACCCAGCACTCACAACTTAAAGCAGAATGGGGTTTTTTTAAGTTTCTAGTTTCAAATGTTTTGGTGGGTGGCTTCTATGGTTGGCTCCAAGGCAGAAGGGGCAAGGTAAAAGGGCCCCATATGGAAGAACAATGTTTATATCAGAGTGATTAGGAAGCAGAGAGCAGAGGAGAAGCTGAGAAAGGAGCTGTGCCCTTCCAGACAATGTCCCAGTGACCCAGCTCTTCTCCCCACACTCTACCTCCTGAGAGCAAGTCAGTGACAGTGCCCTGCAGATCCGAACACCTTCCAAAAACTTTGGCTCTGAGTACATGAGAGACTGCCAAGTCACCGGATCTAAACCTTAACACTCAGCAGCAGTGAGTATAACCACTATCCAATACATCCACCAAGCATAATCTGAGCTTATCAGTTCAGTATAGTAGTGAGTACATATGGTGAGTACATACATGGGGATGGAATTGTATCAGTTCCACAGTGTTCAGTAATTGAAAGGACTCACTGCACTGCTCAGAGTAGACTAGGAAAAGACTTAAATAAATGCGAAGCAAATGTGACATCCACAGAGTGCAAACACAGACGTATACCTGCAGAATGAAGGCTGTTAGACGTGCAGCTTCCCAGAATTCTTCCTAGCTACAACATTGCCTTCATCTTTTCATTATGAACTATAAAGAAAAGCATTAGAAATGTTGAGTTCACGGGAGTCTGAAAGAAGTTCTGCAGTGACATCTTTTATAACCCGCTGGCCATGTGGTAAACCTAATTTGTGTTACTAGTAAAACCCAAATAAGCCATTAATCTGTACATTTCCATGCATCATATAAAATATATCATGAGATAGCTTTCAACTTTATACAGAATGTCAAAACCCAGATCATCGGATCTTTGTCTTCTCAAGAGCATTGCCTTATTTCCCGGCTTCACAAAATGATTCTATAGAGTTATGCCACTTGAGCAATAAGGGAACTCTATTGTAAATATTCTGTCTCTTTATTCTTTCATCAAGAGGTGGTGAAGTAAGTAACCAACATGAAAGTTATCTATTTAGGAACTGGTAATAAAATGTCTGTCACATAATTGCTCCTTCTTCTTAGAAAACCTTTACCAGTAGAAAGCATGTCTGTCCCTCTAAATTTTGAATCTCTACATTTTAGTGCTCCAAACTCCAATAGGGAAAGACTTATAGTGATACAGAGGTTCTTTCAGCTTAGTGGATGGGTAGTTCTAACACTAAAGTTTGATGTTAAGACATTATTGAAATAGGAAATTTATCTTACATTCTTTAGGGCCCTTTTAACTGGTAATAAATATTCCATTTTTATTTTTACTTTTCATACCACTTTTCTAATGACTATTTTGACTAAGTGAAGAAAAATATTATACAATGAGTTTCCTGAAACTCTAAAAGAGGGGTTGAGTTTTTGTATATGAATTAATTTTAACCTACCATCCTTGATATATCATAAGGATTTTGCAATATATTTTATCGTAGTATTTATCTTTGTTTCTAATTCTTATAAAGTTGCAATTTCCATGTGTGTGTTAATTATTGCCCTTTTATCTAATCATTATTATGCTTTCTTCTTGCAAGGAAAAAAACGTATCTATTAATCTGAATGACTATCTGCTCTGAGTCATTAAGCCAACATCATGGGTTTTGAATATTCATTATAGTCAGCAAATCTGTTGGAGTTCACATCATAATTGATAGAATGTCAATGAGTTTTAAATCACATTATCATAACCACGTTCTTCATGTTTATGCTTTATGTTGTTATTAATGTTGGTTCAAATGAAAGATATAATTAATGAACAAAAAAGGCAAGCTTAACCAATAAACAAAAAAGGAAAGCTTAATATTTATAAATAAGAATGACTTAACATTTGTGAAACCATGTAAATTCACAAATTTTCCAATGCTTTTTCAAATTCATTTCTACCTTCTCATCAACCCAGAAGTTTATAAATAAATGTTTTAAAACTATATTTATTTATAATTCTTCAGAATCTGAGAGATTATACCCTTCAATATTTGACCAGGTGACCATTTTTTTCTTGATTTTAGTTTGTAATTACTGTTTGAAATAATTAGTAATAGTTTAATGAAACAAAAATATTGCAAAAACTTGATTTTTCTGTGCAGTAGCACAATTCTATTATTCAAATGAATCCATCAAGCATACCATGAAGACAAGCAGCCCCTTTGAAGATGATACAGATGTAGTGACATGCCATGTTGAGCACTGCTGAGCTAATGAGGTGCTGCCAGGATTGCTCCAGGCACAGGAGACCAGTGAAGGGGGTCAACATCATTGTGATCACTGTTCGACAAAGCAGAAGCCTGAAGGGATTTGTTCATTTTTCCACGCCACAGTCTCATCCTGAGTCCCCCTTTGTTTCTCTACCTTCAGCTGTCTTTCCTTTCCTTTTAAAGCCTCTTATGAATTTCCCTTGGAAATGAATCAGTGAGACCTAAGAGGTGAGTCTCAGCAATTATCTCTGCAGGACCCTACTTCCCCCCAGGTATTCTGGATTATATAACAGCTTCCTTCTTGTCATTTTCCCACAGATGAATTTTACACCAACACTTTTGCTTGTGAGACAAGCTGCAAATTGCCACAAGCATATGGAAGCATAAATTCGAAGAAACTAAAAACAAGTCTTTAATTTCTTCTTTTCCAAGTGTAATTAACTGCATAAAATAAAGTAAGGTATATTACCAAGTAAATGATCAAACATGTACGCTACTATTCAGATGCACAGTCATTTAATACTCATGCTCCAGAACACTGAAATTATTTAGCAAATTACAGCATTAACAAAGGGAAAGCAATGGTCACAGCATCTCTTTAATCCTTGTATCCTTTCCTACTATGAAAATTTATAAAAGCATAAAAAAACTCAAAGGTCCCTTTCCCTGCTTTGCTTTCTACATGTTCTTAGATGAAGCACAAAGAATTTAGCTAAGGAGCAGAGTATATGATATTTTTCTCTCCAATGTTCATTTAGGTCATTGTTTTCATCCCTTAGAGTTCAAGCATCAAAGGCATTTCCCTGTGAGAAGACACAATGGCTAGATATAATATGTGCAAAATGTTACCACTCTCAGGAGAATAGCGTTTTTGAATTTATTTTCAGTTTATTCTTCTCAGCAATATTTCCTTTACCACATGCCAAGTTTTTCAGAAACTCTTTATAGCAAAACATCCCAAAATTATAACCTGCTTTTGCCATTGATATGTTCTCACATAATTTTCTCTATCCTTTTTAGGCTTCAAATTCACCTTGTGCTTGAAACTATCTTTGTCAAGGACACCTACAACATCTACACTGAAATCTAGTATTATCTCTTGTATTATGTCACTCAGGATAGCAAAAAGACAAAGATGAGAGAATATATTCCAGGAAATTAAACACAAGAAAAATTCAAGTGTGTCTGAATACCATCCTAATACAGGGTAAACTGAATGGCGGGCTTATTTACAAACTGCTGGATGATTCTGGTGGAACTAGAGTCCTCATGTAACATCCAAGATTGATTAAGGGTAGGACTGTTATTGATTGTAAGTAATCTAGGAATGATGCCCAAAGGATACATGTACTAATCAAAAAGAAAAGGGTCACAAAGAGAGGCCCACCTAGAGATTAGCTAGGTCCTCAGGCAGAGGGACAGAGGTGGCCCTAGTTAAAGCTGTAAGAAGTGATTCGGGGAATTAAAAAACCTTTACTCTCCACCCATTATCTGATTCTTACTAGAGATGCAAGTTGGCTGAACTGATCAGTCCAGACATCTCAGGCTTCTGGGGTAGAAAGCGGGCAGGAGAAGGGTGGAGAGCACATTCCGAAGGTCCCGTAGAACACAACGTACATCTCCTCATCTCAGGTAACCTCTTTTTAGGTTACCTCCTGGTTCCACAGTTAGCAGGTACCTACTCTGAAATTCTTTCTCACATGTCCTCCAGGCCATGACCTTCTCCAAAGTTTCTGCTTTGGTGACTGACTCCTGCATCTTTTCCTCTACTCAGTTTTAAGTGGTGAAGCACTTGCTCATAGATATTTTCTTTTACTTGTCTTCATTTCAGATACTAAAATTATTAGTTACGCTCACTGCCTTCAACCTAAAACTCTGCTCAAACATTCAGATTCATGTGTCGGGTTATCTTTTTGATATCTTAACGGAACAGAAGCACAACAGGAAATCCCAAATTTAGCAATGGAAAGAGGGCAAACATCTTTTGTCTACCCATCTCTGACCAAGCTGTCATCTTCCTAAGCTCTTCTGTCTCTGTAAACAAACCTATCATCTACCTATTTGTCCAAACCAAAACTGTAGTCTCACCCTTTTTCCTCATGCACTGCAACCAATCCTTGAATAACTCCTAAAGACTCTACCTCAAAAACATATTGCTTAGTTATCCCTTCTATCTATATGTCACATTTCTCAGCTAGTTTTCAGAAACAGCTATATCACTGAACTCTGTACTTCATTTCTTTGCCCTGCTCCCCTCTCTACATGTAGAATTCCAGGACTTCCCAGAGTAGCCCTCTGAAAAGTAGAAATCAGATTATGACATGTTTCTGCTTGAAATCTTCCACATTTTTCCTCTGTAGGAGATTGAGATCCAAATTCTTTATTATGGTCAGAATATCTCTGTGACTTGGTGCCTGCTGAGTGCTTTGACCTAATCTTCTATTCCTCCAGTGATATTTTAAACCTTTGCATATGCTCTTGCACGTCACGCATCCTCTGGCTGCTTTTTAACCTAGGCTTTTGCTCTCACTGTTTTGTTTCACTTCGACATACAGCCCTATAATCCCTCTAGGCCTCATTCTCTTACTTTTTATTCTGATATCTGCTCAAATGTTCCTCCTCCAGAAGTTCTGCTCTGATTACCTAGTCTGTGTTAACCTCCCAAGTCATGTTGTTTTACTCTCCTCTGTGACATTCCTTAGATTCTGCAGTCTTCTTTTGCACGTCCTTTTATTCTTTTTCCTCTCGTTGAAAGGTCAGTGATATCAGCGATCATGTGCAACTTCCTCAAATACATACAAATGTATGATAAAGTTGGGCTCATAACAAATATGGATTTTGCTTGTCAGAGGCGGCAAAAATACTGTAATTTCAATACTCAATTGTTGCCTCTCATAAGAGAGAAGATGGACAATACCTTGAAAGGTAAAATATAGGTACAGTGTGAACTGTCTGCCAAATCCTGGCCAAGGCAATTCCATCTCATAGCGGGGCTTTTCAGCTGTCCAGTAAAACTTTTCCAAGTACTGAGACCATGCTAGACTATAGCACAAACCATCTATCTGTCACCAGCACTCTTTGACAATCTTGGACACTCTTTGACACTCTTTGACAAGTGGAGTCAAATTGGACTGCTCCAAGTCATGCTTCTCGCTGCCAGCACCCTTTTTTTCCTTTGTATCTCCCTGGAGGAATTCCCAGAATAGGACATGAGAAGATCCTGTACAAACTGGGCAGGGACAATTCAATATTGGCTTTCTATTTGGATGAGGGAACATGATGGAAAATTCCAAGGAAAACAGACACTAAGCCAGGTGTCCTGGATCCCTGTCTGGGCAGAAACTCTGAAGCCAGAAGCTTTAAATAACTGAATTCACTCAAGACTTTTTTTCCCATTTGTAAGGGCACAAAACTGGAAAATTTCAGAGCTCACAATTCATTGTTACATCTCATAAACCATGAAGCAAAAGGATTCCAAGTAGAGCAACTGAGGACTATGAAATGCATCATATGGTAGAGCCTGCAGAGCTGAGTTCCCTGAGGACAAATGTCACACTGGGAGAAATTATGAAGAACAAACAGAGTGAGCTGTGAATTTTATCAGCTGAAGACTTCTACAGTGGATGTCAGCACCTCTGCAAAAGAAGGCGGGATTACCCAGGGGTCGGGCCTGGAGGCTGAAGGATCAGCGGTCAGACATATCTTGAGACAGGTGAAGACACTAAAACAACCACACAAACTTAAGTCCTTCTTTACCTGTTGCAGCAAGAATACACAATTTGTGACTGTAGGTACCACTGCACTAGCACTGAGTATGGTAGGTTTGGATAGAGATCATCAGTAAAAGTCAAGCGGCATAATAGATTTTTTCCCCGCACTAAATTTACTTATTATAAGAAGCTAAAAATGCCAGGTATCAACAGACTATGCTGCATAATAGCGTAAGACGGCACCGCAACAACAACAAAAACAACTTTGGTGTCTCAGTGTCTGAAAATTGCATGGTTGTTCTGCCTCTCAGATAGTTACAAAAGAGAATGGTTAAATGTGCTCAGGCTTAGACGAGAGAAATTAGCAGCTCTAGGTTCATTTCAGCTTTCACTTCCAACTAGTAAGCTTGGGAACACATTACTTCCCACTCTGGTTTAGCTATGTACCATGGGTTCCTGCTGATTATCACTCCACACAAAGTATTGCAGTGTGAGCATTTGCTCTAGAATATGCAGTGGCACGAACACAACCAAGACTCTAGTTCTGTGCATTCACAGAACTGTGCTACGTAAGCAGGTGCACCACTGGTTTCACCTGCAATGCTGTATGTATGATTGTTATCAGAGGGCAGCTCTGACACCATGGTTTGTGTCTCAGTGCCCCTCCAAAACTCCTGCGGGCAGGATTCTAGAGTTTGTGATTGATCCATGCTCCAATGCTGGGCTTATGGGTGTGAGTGCTACATCTAGTACAGGGTGAGCAGCCTGCATACCCTACCAGGGGCAGAGAGCCTTCTCTCACGCACCTCCCTTTTGGCTTTTATTGTTTTTGCGGTCTTCTACCGCCATGGACTGTTGCTCCTCTGCCATACCACGCTTCCCTGGAGCCAGCAGAGTATGGACTGAAACCTCCTCAAACTACGAGCTAAATAAATCTTTCCTTCCTTAGTTTGGGGCATCAGGCATGTTGTCTCAGCAAGGAGAAAAAAGTAACTAAGATATTTGTTGAAGGATCTAGAGGCTCCCCCACAGGGAGGGGACCTGTGGATCTTGACTGGTCTCCACAGAGACCCGAGGCCTCCCTTATGCAAGTGCCTGCATCGTATGATCCCCCCAAAGAAATCTGTTTGCCAGAGTAGCTGTACCTTTGCGATATTGTCTCAAGTGCTTTGAAAGTGAGCATTCGGAGAAAGAAAGAAGCTTCCTATTTCCTTGAACATGTAACTGGCATGAAGACCCCTTCCACAATTTATCAGGTATGATGACTCACAAGCCATCTGAGATTCAGAGTGGCGAAGGATTGATCAAACAAGGGCAGAATACTGACAGTTATGATTCATTGGGAATCTTTCTGAAAATGATCTACTATAGTTATTACATTCTCCCTCCCTCTCTCTCTCTCTCTCTCTCTCTCTCTCTCTCTCTCTCTCTCTCTCTCTCTCTCCCCCCCCATCTCTCTTCTCTCTTTTGCTGTAGGGCAAATAAATCTGGGACCTCTGCTTTGAACTACACTCCCAGGATTTTCAAAATAATTTTATGAGACAGGCTCTTGCTAAATATCCCCGGATGGGCTCTCACTCAAGGCCCTCCTGCCTCAGTCTTCCGCAACGCAGGGCCTACAGATGTAGTTGTCACTGTGCTCTGATTCTGAGATTTTCCTTTCTGTTTGTACTCTACACATTTTTAGCCTTATATGCAGCTTCAACTACTGCTAAAGAAATATTTTGTCGTTTATACAACATTGTATGGCGTGTGAAATTTTTTTTGTGTATACTAATTTCATACACTGAAGTTCTTGCCTCCAGAAGCCATATTAGCTTATTTTCCTTAGCATTACAATAGTCTTTTAAGATACTGACTGGTAGATATCATCAAAGCCCATTTTATCTTCAGAATTCCCAGCAAAAGCTCCATAATTATACTCTTTATATGAGAATATTCTTAAACATCAAGTTGTCTAGAATCCAGTTTCCAGACTGTAAAACAAACCCATTAGCCAAATCCAAACATAAGCTTAGAAATAAAAGCAAAAGTTCTTTTTTCATTACCTGATATTCTGTTAGCTCTGCTCATTTACAAAAATACAAACTTTGTAGATTTGCTTTTCCTTTCCCAAAGCTCTACTTTCTGCCAGGCAAATTGAGTAATGTTTCCATGACATTACATCACCCAGCAAAGCCATTTGCTTCATTTTAACATGAAGAATAATTAGGAGTTTCAGGGTTAACCAATGGTAACTGGATGTTATTCTCAGTATCCTGTTGTGTGTCTGAAGGCTGAGGTGTGATCTTCTTGTGGTTACAGTATACCAGTAGCATGTTTTTACAATCAAATTCCATACTAAAGTGACCTCTATTGAACTACTCCATCTTATTGTGATGTTCCTCAAATATGCTTATGATAGAACATATATTTTAGTTAGATTGTTTTATGTCTCTCAGAGGTAATATTTCAATAAAGTTCATTACAAAACTGTCCTATGCCTCTCAAAGGAACTATATATATTCACCTGCATCAGGCTGCTCTTGAGCCCAGAATTTTAACTCTGGAAAACTATTGGATTTCCATAGTAAAATCCAGTCTATATTTATGCACAAAACAGTTACTTTCCAAAACTTTTATGTTATCAGTGTTGTTGCTTTTTGCCTGCTATTGTCTGTGTGTGTTCTGGACTATATTTAAAAATGTGACTTTATATGTCAGGCCTAACAAGTGGCAAAAAGGAACAGATAACAAGATTTCTAATGAGTTCAACAATATCTAAGTGGCTGACAACAATTCATATATTTTTGTAATTACTATAGTAATTACTATAGGTCTATAGTGTCTCATATGGCCCCAAATTAAATTATTCACAACTTTTATCAATTGTGTTTGTCCTGCACTGTTAGCCTCATCTGGTCGTATGGATTATTACAATTCTTAAATCTGTTATGACCTCTTCCTCTGAGAGAGGAATTACCATATCATTGAACATAATGAATCAAATAACTTTTACTAGTAAGCATATTTAAACGTCACCTCACCAGGTTATGACATATGCCTGAAGCATCTCATAACAGTGTGATAAATGCTGGCTTCCTTTTAAGATTGCATGTAGAGAAAGGCTTGACCAAGTCTCCCAAAACATAGCAGCAGATTTGGGGTCACCTTGGAGTTCCTGAGGAGCCAACACATGTGCATTATGAGGATGCTTTATTCACATCAAAGAACTTTTCTTTGCTATAAAATAATAAGGTAGGGCTAGATTGTTGAGATAAATCCTAGAACAGTAACATAAAACATTCCGTTTGCCTCTCTTCCACCCCAAATCATGTTCTCTTAATGTATATATGATTGTCCGTCATTGTCAATATAACTATCAATACATTTTGCTCCTCAAATGCAACTTTTTATATTTAATATCTTCTCTTAAAAAGATAAATTATCTTTGCTTCTTTTTTTTTTTGTGGTACTGGGGATCGAACTCAGGACCCTGCACTTGCAAGGCAAGCGCTTATTCCACCGAGCTATATCCCCAGCCCTATCTTTGCTTCCAATCATTTACCTTTTAAGATACATTTTGCTGGATCCGGGGAAGATGGCGACCTGGTGAGCAGCAAGGGAGCGAACCTCCTTAATAAACACCACCAGCTCGAGACAGACTTGGCGAGCGTGAATGCCGGGACCTCGGCTGGGAAGTTTAAACTGGGCGTATTTCTCTGAGATGCCGGGGGAGATGTGGTAGGGCGGACCAGGCTGCCGGGGCGAGACGTGGGAAAGTCCCAGACACTGGGAGCCAGGGACAATCCCCGCGGGGAAGAAGCTGGGATCGGTCCGAGCAAAGTGGGAGCGCGGCCGCCTCGGGCCCTCCCGCCTCCCGAGCCGGTGCAGCCCCCCAGCGACTCCCGACAGAGATCGGCTTGCTAGCGGCGGAGACGCCCGGCAATCCCACGTTTCGCGCGTGTCGGG
>PVLD010008216.1:0-85634 GCA_004027595.1 Dinomys branickii | reverse complement strand
AGTGTGTGCCTTACACCGAGCTCCTCCCCCAGCTCCTTTTTTCCCTTTCAGAGTGTACTGGGGACTGAACCCAGAGCCTTCGCCCTGAGCTGTATCCCCAGCTGTTTTTATACTTTTTGAGAAAGGCTCTCACTGAGTTGTTAAGGCTGGGCTTGAAGTTTTGAGCTTTTCTACCTCAGCCTCCTGCAGTGCTGGGGTCACAGCATGTGCCACTACATCTGTTTAGTTTTATGTCTTAAAAGAAATGGTCCCTACTGCAAAGCCACATCTTTCAAGGCAAACCCATTGGAGCTGCTCTGGCCTGAAGAACTTGGGCATCTTCTGATTCAAGAGTCATTTGGGGCAGCCTGATGGCAGCGGAGCTGGCTTGGGAACAAGAAGACCTACACTGGGGCTGGATTGCCTCAGCTTCCTGGCTGATCAGAGCGGGACACAGGTCCTGGGCCTGCCTGTCTCTGCAGCTGAGAAATGAGAGATAGATGCGTACGTCAGCACTCGCACACAGACCCTTCGAGAGGGGCTGGAGACTCGGGTGTTGAGCTGAGCATCACTGCTCACTGTACGACAGTACAGGGGTGGGTGCTGTCCCCTCCCTGTGAAGCTGATGAGGGGACATGGCCGTAAAAACCTATTGTCACCAGCGGTCACAAACCAGGAGGAAAAATGCCCAGAACAGCGATTGCAGCTGGGGCTGCGAGGCAGCTCGTTCTCTAAAATCATGTCACTGATGTTTACCCTGCTTAGGGGACAGCTGTAGGTTTCCGAGCTGCACAAGTCGGAAAGCTTCACTAGGGAAGTTTGTTGCATTCTCCGTTCCCATCGTTTCATTTGCATTTCTCCGCTCCGGATCTTTGCCTTTGTCTTTTGAGAAGTAGCAACCCCCACCCACAGGTCCTTTTTTCCTCTTCGCCTCACTGACCTCTAGTGTCCTGTGAGTAAGCAAGGAGAGGCTCACTTTTGGCAACATACGGATTGCGAGGGGGTGGGCTCCGCATACCTGTCATACCTCTCCAGTCAGCAGAAAACCTCAGTCTTCCTGGAGCAGTGTGGACTATGCCATCCTCTTTGGAAAGAGAAAGTGGGGAACACTTGACTCACTTTCAGCGTTAGCGTGGTCGTTTATGCTGCTTTGTTTGCAAGAGATTGTAGAGCAGAGAAGTGGGTATTAGCTGGGTGTGGTGGTGTACGTCTGCAATCCCAGCACTCTGGGAGGCTGAGGCAGGAGGATCACAAATCTGAGTCCAGCCCAGGCAACTTAACAACTTAGTGAGATCCTGTCTCAAAATAAAAAATAGGTTGGGGATATGGTTCAGTGCAAAGGCCTTGTGTTCAATCTCTAGTGCCATGAGAAAAAAAAAAACACCAAAAAAGAAGCAATGTGTGGTAAACAGGCAGACAGCTTTTCAGAGACCTTTCCCAAGCTGTAATTTGCATTTCCTGTTCGTGTCTGAAATTCAAGTGGCAGGAAGGAATGTTCATCTGAGGCTGGGTGGGAGTTGGTGAGCTGGGGTGTCGTCCTGCATATGAACCTGCCCCTGGGACCACCCAGCGAGGAGCTCCTGGGTGGGGCAGGGGGCTGTGATCACAGTGACCACCCGCTGTGGCATCTGACCTGCTGCCCCCACCATGTTCACAGAGAGCCACCCTTGGTGTTGAGGGGGCTTAATCTTCTTTGCTTTGTTGTCCTGATTAAATGCCTCCCTCCTTGTATGTTCTGCCTGCTCCCCATCAGAGACTGGATTTCAAGTGTGAGTGTGTGTGGGGGGGGTCTGGGTGTCTATGGGTGTGTGTCGGTGCACATGTATCTGTTTGTTGGGGAGGTCTAAGTGGTGCATGGAAGGGGACATGAGTGTCTTGTAGGTGTTGGAGTGGGAGTGTATGCATCTCTGTGTTTGTGTGGCAGGAGCTGGGTATCTCCACAGGCATGTGTGTCTGTAGGGAGGTGGTTTGTGTGTCTGAGGCTCCAAGTGTCTAGCTGTCTGTGAGTGGCCCAGTGTGTGCATGTGGGGAAGGTCTGACCCCAGGGAGTAAAAGCTGTGAACAAGTGTGTTTCCCGAGCTACAGGCTGACTGTGGCCTCCCTCCCTGTTGGCTGTGCATGGCACCTGCCTGGGGACCCTCTGCAGCAGGCCAGGCCGGTTTCTGGGCCTAATAGCACACAGGAGGACCCTGGGGGAGCTGTGCACTCTGCATTGATCGACTCCTCTAAATGTCATTGGGCACCAGGCTGACCTGTCCGCTGGCACAGCAGGTATGGGTGTGAGTACCGCAGATGCTCTCCAGTCTGTTTCATTTGTGCTCAGCTGGGGAAGACTGCCATAACCCTAATGCATACAGCTTGGGGTAGGTGCCTCTTTGTACCAACACAGTTCATAAAATGCACCTGTGAATAGATTTGCATGGAAGAAGGGGCACGGAAGGCCTTAGGCAGCCCTGCCTAGCTCCTCAGTAGTTGTGCACAAGGCTCCCCTTGCAGATGTGACAAAGTCTCAGTGCCTCTCCAGCCCTTCAGTGAGTGCCCTCTGGGGTGGAACATCCCCAGGGCTCTTGGAGAATGGAATGAGAACTCCGTCGCTGCAGAATCCCTGCACATTATGGTAGGTGATCTCTGTGTAAAGAAAGCGTTCTCCAATATGGTCTTCACACACCTGGTGAGAAGAATTCTTCCAGGAGAAAGGGAAACAGTGTACCGTTTTACCAATAAAGGATGGGAGGTGGGGAGTAGTTGTGCCCAACGAACTGAGTCCTAAAATCCCCTTGGGCTTGTTAAAATCCAGGTTCCCGGCTGCTTGCCTGGAGATATACACTCAGAAGGGCTGGGGCCCCCAGGAACATGAATTTTGAAGAGAACACTTGTGATTCCTTGTCTCCTCTAAAAGAATTCTTTGTATTAGTAAATGTAATTATTACATGCATCCCAGGGAGCTGTGTATATGGGGAGCTGTGTATATGGGGAGCTGTGTATATGGGGAGCTGTGTATATGGGGAGCTGTGTATATGCACACAGTGCCCTTCATTCTTCAATTTTCAGGCCCCTTCTGTGTTTCTCCCTCCTCCCTCCATCTCTGGGTGCCCTTCACACTTGGCTGATCCTAAGGGCTGGCAATTTTAATGCTGTTCCCTGGGGGCTGGGATCAGACCAGTGAGAGAAGGAACTGAGACCAGTCCCTTAGGATCACTTGTAGGTGCTTAGCAGCATCCTTGGCCTCTGCCTCCCAGATGCCAGTCTCCAATGCCCAGATGTGATCATAAAAAGCATCTTCAGACCGTACTCAATGTCGTTTAGGGGGCAAAAATCACCCCCCTGGGAGCCTGAACAAAACGAGTTGAAAGCAGCTTTTTTTGGTGGCGGTGGTACTGGGGATTGAAGCACTGAGCTACATCCCTAGCCCTTTTCTTATTCTTTATTTTGAGACAGGGTCTTGCTAAATCACTCAGTTGCCTAGGATGGGCTCAAACTTGCAATCTTCCTGCCTCAGCCTCCCAGAGTGCTGGAATTACAGATATGCACCACCATGCCTGGGCAAAGCCATCATTTTCCATGTTTAGGAATTGGGCGTCCTTCAATGACTCAAGCATGTGGTTAAAAATACACCAATTCCCATAAAAAGGAGCCAAGCATTGACACAGGCCACAATGTAGATGAACCCCGGAAACGCGTGGCTCCGTGAGAGAGGCCAGACATAAATGGTCACGTATTGTACAATTCCATCTATAAGAAATATGCAGAACAGGCAGATCCAGAGACAGACGGGATTGGTAGTTGCTGGGCAGGAGAGAGGGAGTGGGGAGTAACTGCTTCATGGAGCCAGCGTGTCCTTTCAGGGATGATGACAGTGTTTGCAACCAGAGAGAGATGAAGATTGCTTGGCAGTGTGAAAACAGTAAATGGCACTGAATTGTTCAAAGTTAATTTCGTTAGAGGAATTTCACCCATTGAAAAGCATGTTAGTCACCAGGCCTGGTGGCGCATGCCTGTAAGAGGATTGCTGTGAGTTTGAGGCCAGTCTGGGCTACATAGTGAGTTCAAAGCCAGCCTGCATTATGCAGGGAGATCTTGTTTCAAAAAAAACACTAATTTGTATAATGTACTATGACAATTGGCGAAATGGGGCAGGGTAAATTGTGAGCTCAGTACAAATCTGATGGATATCTAAGTGAAGTAGTAACCATCCACAAGTGTAAGACTACAATGCCTGTAATCGCAGCACTCTAGAAGGCTGAGGCAGGAGGATCACAAGTTTTTTTTTTTTTTTTTTTTTTAGGATCACAAGTTTGAGACTGGCCTGCGAAATTTACTTTTTTTCTTTCTTATTTTTTTTTCTTTTTGAGACAGGGCCTCACTATGCAGTCCAGGCTGTCCTTGAGCTCACTTTGTAGCCCAGGCTGGTCTCGAACTCGCAACGATCCTCTTGCCTCAGCCCCCTGAGTGCTGGGATTACAGGCGTGCGCCTCCACGCCCAGCTGGCCTGTTTCAAAATGAAAAATAAAAAGAGGCTGGAGAGCTAGCAAAGAGTGAAGGCCCTGGACTCAATCCCAAGTGATGTAGGGGAAAAATGTAACTCCCAACCTGCTAGAAGTCAGATGTGCTGAGTTTGTGTCCCCTGAAATTGAAGAGTTCATGTCCCCTGAAATTGAAGAATGAATTCTGAAGTACAAAAGAGGTTAAGAATAGGAAACAGTTATAGGGTAATAGGAACAGCTCCTGGGAGATAGGAGGGATCCCACAAAGAGGTTGCTACTGAGCCCCTGTGTTAGGGGTAATTTATACAGCAAAGCCACAGTGTGGGTACAATGTGGGTCAAACTATAATCAACCTATAAGACTATAGCCACAGCCACTTAGTTACTATTGATCCAATAGGGAGATGAGTCACAAGGCAGGGTCCACGGGAAGAGTGCGGGCATTTTGGGGAAGGGATGGGTCTGGATGTTCTGGTCACCCACCTGGGCAACTGCAAGTTACTCCTTAGCACTCAGGCAGGCACGCAGGCCTGGCCGTGGTATCTTTATCTCGAGGACTGGCCTTCTTCAGATGCACCTCCTTTCTCAACCTGATGTCTTTATTCTTCTCAGATTTCCTTGAGAGCCTAGTCACTCTCTGACTATATATTAATTTCTATCTAACTTAACTGCCTATAATACCAGTACTGCAAAATAACAACCAAGATCACAACATAGGATTGAGTAGTATTTCAAAAGAAAGGGTAGAATCTGAGAGCAGGATCTCAGTCTCACTAGCATGGTACTGGGATAGAATGGCTAACACAGTACCTATGGAATTTGGAAAGAGCTGAAAGCAGTTCCTCAAGGATGCCTGTGGAACTGCTTGCAACCTGCTATGCAGCTTGGCCAAGTTGTTTAGACCTCCCAGCCTGAGTCTGCACCTCTTCAGAAGGCGGCAGGCTGGTTCTTCCAGCTTTAAAGATCTGGGTGAAGAAATGGATGGGTCCAGGGGAGAATATGGAACCTGCTGGAACATTCCAGAACACTCCAGAACATGCCAGCGGCCAGCTCTTTTGGCCTATCGGGGCAAGCTCCTGGCTGAGCTAGGAAAGCCCTTGAGACACAGGTTGGGTACCTCTGAGCAAGTCTCAGGATGAGGCAGAAGTAGAACCAGCCAAGTAGATGAGACTCAGTTTTGCAAGAACAGCTGCCTGTGTTCCCCTCCCACCTTCTGGTGCCAGGTGTGGGCACCAGCACGCCTGGCTCAGGATGGGGGCAGTCGCACCCCTTGCAGGTTTATCCCCTCCCTGTGAACCCCGGGGTCTGTCCCCTGCTCTCTCCCCTGCCTGAGCAGGCTGAGGTAGGCCCATATATGTTCTCCTCAGAGGTCAGAATATGTGTATCATCTCCAGAACCAGGACCAAATTAGTGCCTGGGGTGGGTATGGTCCTCACAGAGCTCGTTTATTGTTAGCTTGAGGGCCTGCATCTGGGGGCACAGATGATGCCTTTCTGTCCAGGGCGCTGAGACCTTGGCCTCAGACCAGCTGAGAAACAGAGGAAGGCCAAGGGAGGGGCAGGCATCCAAATAGGAGAGAAGCCTTCAGACTCCACCAGCCACGGACAAAGGGCTTCAAGGTAAGGGTGTTTTGTTTTTTTTTGGTAATGGCTTCATGAAGACAGTTCAGCCATCTAAAGTGCACAGTGCAGTGTTTTTGTTTCAGCATATAAACTGAGCTGTGCAGCCACCATCACAGTCAACTTTAGCACTGGCATCACCTCAACAAGAAAGCTCATACACCCTAGCTGTCACGCACCACTCTGCACCCCGCCCCAGCCACCACCGATGGACTCCTCATCTCTCCAGCCTTGCTCACTCTGCACAGGTCCTGTAACGGAGTCACGCTGTTCCTCATGTTTCGTGTCTGGGTGTTTTCACTGAGCGTGATGCTGTCGAGGTTCATCTGTGTGAACCTGTGCTCGGTTCCTGTTGATGGCCTCACGGTATTCCACAGTACAGATAGACCTCTTTTCACTTAGTCACTCACCTGGCAGTGGTTACCTTTTTAACAAGCTTGTGACTCCCCCCACCAAAAAAGCAAAAACATAAAAACCACCAAGTAGTTCTAGAATTACTCCTCATTGTATTAGTTGTTCAAAAATAAAATCATTGCTCCATCTGTATGTGAAGCGGTGCTAAAGTTTTCTTCTGTATTTTGTTTATTCACTTAGCAGTACTGGGGACTGAATCCAGGGCCTCCAGCGTGCCAGGCAAACATGTGCCACTGTGCTGTGCCAACGGGCCTTTAGTATTATTTCAAGACAGGGTCTTGCTAAGTTGCACAAGCAGGAGGTCCTCCTGGCTCAGCTTCCTGAGTAGATGAGATTTTTAGGCATGCACCACCGCAACAGGCTTCCTATATTGTTTTTAAAGTTATTATTGTGAAAAATCTAGGGGGGAACATTTGAGGATGAAAGGGGCTGTTATTGCTAAGTTTGCCTGACAGTAGAGTCGCACTGTCCTCAGTGCACCTGATGTGTGACACCTTCCCTGGGCTGGGAGAAAGGGTGAGCTGCCTCATTCCAGCAGGTTCTGCACAGCACCACTGAGGACCCAGCCCTTGGGAAAAGGCAGGGAAGGGGCTTTCAGTAAAGCCTGGGTGCGATATTTTCAGGCCTGACACAACCCTTAAAAGGGCTTACAGGGAGGCCAGGCTGCAGGCCCTGAGCACAACCGCTCTCAGAGGGCTTTTTACCTGCAGCCTTGTAGGGAAGGGAGGAGACTCCTTTGCCCTCGTGGACTCCACCCCTGTGTGTGTCATGCCCAGGCTCCTCCGCACAGAAAACTGTCCAGCCCTTCTGCCCAGGGCCCTCCTAAGAGTGGGTGACTTGGGGGATGTAGCTCAGTGCAAAGGCCCTGGGTTCAGTCTCCAGGACAGAAAGGAAAAAAGAGCGAGCCACTGGCCCCTCGAGAGTGTGCACACAGTGGGGAAGTGGGGGGAGCCAGCCTCCACCACACCCGGTGGTGCAAGAGCAGGTGCGCGACACAGCAGCTCTGCAGACTGCAACCTGAGCCTGGGCGGTGACATGCAGTCAGCCAGGGATGCGAAGTAGAAGTAGGCGTGTGGGTGCGGGGAAGGTAACAAGCAGTCATTATGGGTCACCCAGCCCTCCCATGGCAGAGCAGCAGCGAGGACCATGTTGAATGCCAGCCATGGGCAGGGCAGACCATGTTCTGTTGCTTAATTCCAGGATGGTTATATAAGGCAAGTGTCCCTGTCCCTGTCCCTATTCAACAGATGAAGAAACTGAAACTCTGAGAGGTTAAGTTCAGGGTCAAGTTCCAGGAGAGCACTTCCTGGGGCTCCTTGGCTGTGATGCTTTCCGCCCTGTTCCGTTCCATTGCTGCATAGTATTCCATGGGATGGCTCTGCCCTGGTTAATTTCTCCACCTTGTTTTGAGCTGTCAGGGACAAGGCTCTTGTGGACACTGCTGTAGAGGTCTTTATGTACTTTCTCTTAGAGAGGTTGGGGTCAGTGGTAGTTGTATGTTTGGCTTTTGAAGAAACATTCTTGGCTGTGTTTATTTGCATTTCTTTTATGCCTAAAGTTGAGGCTTTTTCAGTAAAATACAAACCTGTTGGGTTCTTTTCTGTGAATGGGTGTTGTTGAATAATCTGTCTTCTAAGTGTAAGTGATGCTATTTTTGTTATGTGATAATTCCTGTTCGTCCTTGCTTTCTCCATCTTTTCCTCTTGAACACAGCATGGAGCAAGAAAACACTTTGTCTCTAGTTTCCCGCTCTTTTACATTGCCAAAGAGTGAGTCCAGGGAGGTCAAAAACTCTCCTGAGGTGACAGCTAAGAGAAGAAGGAGGCAGAGATGAGTCATGAACCCCTGTCCCCAGCCTTTTCAGCCTTACTCGTGATCAGCAGGGAGTGTTTCTCCCTCACACGTTTTATAAATATTTCAAAGGTAAGAGATGAGGCCGCAGGGCTTGGTGAAGGTCTTCTACCAGCAGGAAGAGCTTGTGGTGCCCCTCACTGGCCGTCTCCTCTACTCTGGGGCAGTGGTCCCCTGCTCCTGACTCTCCCCAGCTCTGCAAAGGAGACTTGTCTTGATGCTATCTGAAAAGTCTGCCCTGCAGACCCACGACAGGGCCTAGGATGTCACTATGATGACCAGAAACCACCACAGCAAAGATGATGGAATCTGCTGAGACTCCTGGCTTTGAATGGGGAGAGGATCCAGACCTTGGCTGGAGACTGAGGCGGCCAGCGAGGTGAGAAGGAAGACTAGTAATAAGTGAAGCTGCCGGGGTTAGGAGGGCAGGGACTCTGGAGCCACATCTGGTGAAACCTCTGAGCTGTGTGATATTGGGCAGGTCACTTACCCTCTCTGCGTCTCTACCTGTTTATGCAAGGGGAGGAGGCTTTTTCCACCTTTAGAGTTGTTGCTGGGGAGTTGAATGAGTTAAACTCCAAAAAGGACTCTGCCTACTATCTGATGCAGTTCCCCCAGAGCAACGTTATTAGTTTTATTAGTGTTACTACGGTCACTGCTGTCCTCCTGGAGGGCACAAGCAAGTCTCTCCTTCAGAAACTGCTTCCAAAGACTCCGGACACAGTAATCATTCTGTTCTCTGAACCAGGGTTCTCCTTGTTGCATTGAACCTGCCTCCCTTCTTTTCTCCCCACCCCCAGCCCAGTAGGTAGACTCTAGGGCCCTCATGCTGAGCCACCCCCTCCCCTTTGAGACAGGGTCTCGCAAAGTTGTCCAGGCTGGCCTTGAACTTGCCCTCCTCCTGCCTCAGCCTCCTAGAATGCTGCAAATGCAGGCATGTGCCATTTTAGCCGGCTTGAACATCTTTTGCAGTTTATTCTTCTTGAGGGTCTTTGCTTTTTTGTGTCACCCCTGGAATGCATATAACACTCAGCCCACAGCACATGCAAGGCCCCCGGGCAACTGAAGGGCCTCTTAGCTCTGTGGTTCCAGCTCCTGAGCTCTGACGATGAAGATGTGAGAGCTGGGGAAAGGGGAGGTGGTATCACTGGTTTCAAGATATGAAAAATGGCCCACGATGAAAAGCATAAAGGGTTAGGCGGCCCTAAAACATGATATCCCAGCCAGCGGTGTCTTCATCTGGCTCCAAGAAAGTTCTATTAAAGGCCATGCAGGGCTGGGGATATAGCTCAGTGGAATAAGCGCTTGCCTAGCAAGCGCAGGGTCCTGAGTTCGATCCCCAGTACCGCAAAAAAATAAAAATAAAATAAAGGCCATGCAATGTCCATCAGCAGATGAACAGACACATAGAATGTGGCCCGTCCACTCGGGACCATTATTCAGCCACAGGGCGCCCCATGTTCCCAGCACTTTTTGTTTTTTATTCTGAGACAGGGTCTTGATCCTGCAGGCTGGCCTTGAGCTCAGGAGCCTCTTGCCTCAGCCTGCCAAGTAGGTGGGATTTACAAGCAAGCACCACCACACTGGGCAACTTGTACACTTTAAATGTGAGAACCATACAATCTATGTTATATTTTATTTTTTCTATGTTATATTTTAATCAAGTGGTTCATAAAAAGCATATTTATAACCCAGCACTGTGCTGCATGCCTGTAATCTCAGCTACTTGGAAGGCTGAAGCAGCAGGATCTCTAGTTCAAGCCCAGCCCAGGAACCTAGTGTGACCCTGCCTTAAGAAATAAAGGAAAGTCAGGGATATAGCCAGTGGCACAGTGCCTGCCTGGCAAGAGCCGGGTCCTGAGTTTGATTCTCGGTATCATAAATACATAAACAAGTTTTTAAAAAGGGGATGACTGGGGATGTAGCTCAGCAGCAGTGGCCTCCTAGGTTCCATCTGCAGAACTGAGAAAAACAGTTGTGGGAATTGTGGGAAGGAGGTGCTCCTGAGGAAGGCCAGTCAGGGATGGGTAAGAGGCCTGGAAAAGGAAGGTGATGCCTGGCCCTTTCAGCAGCAGCTGAAAGGCGCGGAGTGGGAAAGCTCAAGCATGAGTGAGCAAGCAGCCCCCTTCCTCCAAGGCTGTCCCTGTGCCCTCCAGAGGCCTTGCGCCTGAAGCTGTGCAAACCCTTCCTGCCATCCCCAAAGACCTTTCTGGTCCCTGGCGTTGGCCTGCCTCCCCTGAGCGGTGGGAAAGACAAGCCAGACATCCACTACAGAACTAGCTGGTAGTGACAGTGGCACAGTGGCACGGAGGTGCTCGATGCTACTGACCTGTGTGCTTTAAAATGGTTCAAATGGAGCTGGTCCCAGTACTTGAGAGGCTAGGGCAAGAGGATCTCAGATTTGAGTCCCACCTGGGCAATTTAGCAAGATGCTATCTCAAAATAGGCCTGGGGACATACTGTTGTTCAATGTGAAAGCCCTCGGTTTAATCCTTGGGTTGCGAAACAAATAAACAAAAATAAAAGGACCAGGAGTGGTAGTGCAATTCCAGCACTTGGGAGGCCGAGGCAGGGAGATCGCGGAAAGTGTGAAGCCAGCCTAGGATAGAATAGTGAGAACATGTCTCAAAAAAAAAGTTGGTCAGTTTTATGTTCAATTATTTGACTGCAATAATCAAAAACAAATGAAAGCACACTGTCCTGCCTCTGCCCTGAGACTGCCTTCCCAAGGCAAGAGGTTGCAAAAAAGGGACTTTCCCCGTGGGTGGGCAGAAACCCCGCCCCTCCCCATGGGGGGGGCGCTAGCAACTTCATTGCTGACTTCTGATTGGCTGGGTCCTATCCTGTGGCCCCTCCTCCCCAGGGCTGGGCCGGGAGAGTGGATCTCAGCTGGACCCCTCTCTTAGGGGGGGGGAAAGGTCCTTTTAGGAATGCTAGGAGTCACTCTGGAGAGTGAGGCTGGTGGCTTGGGGCTCCGTTGGGCTGGCCAGGCAGGGATGCTGGCACCCATGGGACTCCTGGGGCCTGTCTTACTCTAGGCGCTGGCAGGAGCAAACCTGGGGAGTAAGTAAACCTGCCGTTTGTTGGCCTTCCTTCTGCCTCTGTCACGTCCCCGTTATTTCTGTCTTCTCAGGTGTGTGCAGGGGTGGGGGGGAGCGCTCAGGGGTGAGTCCATCTCCTCCATTCTCTAATATTCTCTGGAAACTGAGGTCAGGTGGAGTCGGGGCCTGCAGAGACCAGGTCTGAAACCTTGAGATGGGAAGCACTGAGGTCTGGAGTTGGCGCACCCCTCAGGGAGTTTGTCTCCATCTTTAGGAAGGGCGGGTCTGGAGTTGCTAAGCAGTCCTCTGCCATGGGACTGTGTGTGAGATGGCCCTGCACTCTGCTCCAGGGTCTGGTTAATTAAAATAAAAATATAATGTGAAAAGCTGGGTGTGGTGGTTCACGTGCCTGTAATCCCAGCACTCTGGGAGGCTGAGGCAGGGGGATTACAAACTCAAGCCCCACTGAGGAGCTTGGTGACTGAGACCTGCTTTACTGACACCTGAAGGGCTTGGATGTAGATCATTGCAAAGGCTTGGGGTTCAATCCCCACTATTGCCAAAAAGACGATAAATATATAAAGTGATCCAAAGTAATTTTTACGTTCCTAGCTGCCACATTAAAAAAAGATGCAAATGGGCTGGAGGTACAGCTCAGTGGGCTAAGTGCTTGCCGCTGAGCACTAGGGCCCTGAGTTCGATCCCCGTCCCGGAAAAAAAAAAAAAAAAAAAAAAGATGCAAATGAAATTTTAGTAACATTTTTTCTTAACCCTATGCATCCAAAATATCTTCAGAAAATGTAATTGATATAAAAAGTATTCATGAGATATAATTCCCATGCTTTGAAATCCAGTGTGTATTTTGTGTGTGGAGCACGTTTTGATTTGGACACTAATTTGTCCCTGCAAGTATTTGATCTGTGTTTAGTTTCCCTCAGAGTCAGGTGGATACGAAGTTGTTTCAGAGGGTTGACAGTTTTGCAGTAACCGAATCAAACGTCAGGGTTTTTTGTCAATTAATTAAAATTACATAAAATGAAAAGTTTCTCTGAAACACCAGCAACAGTTCAGATGCCCACGAGCCGCCTCTGCCTGGTGGCTGCGGGCAAGCACTTTCATTCACCAAATCTCAGCACCCAGGGCGGCCTGGCCTCCTCCAAAGGGACTCGGTCTATCGTTTTGGCAAATGAACAAGTGGCCCGGTGATCAGAGGTGACATCCATCAAAACAGAAACGAGGCTCAGTTTCATTTCCTGGCTGTGGAGATGACACTGATTTTAGTCAGTTTCCCATTTCAGATCTCTCCTTAGAAGTGAGCCAGATCGGACAAAGATTTATTCCCTCCCGACAAGCAGCGCGTCCTCCCCCGTGGTTCATCTGTGATGGCTCTGTCATCTGATGAACTCTGTTTTTCTGAAACTTTTCAGAAAATTAAAATGTGTCTGCCTGCCCTCCCCTGCTGTGATTCTTTGGGATGGGATCCAGGGAGCACTGAGCTACATCCCCACCCCTTTTTAATTTGAGACGAGGCCGTGCTAAGTGGCCCAGGCTGGCATCAAACTTTGATCTTCCTGCTTCAGCCTCCTGAGTAGCTGGAATTACAGGTGTGTGCCGCTGCACCTAGCTAAAGTGTGATTTTTAAGCGCTTAAGAAATGGAAGGGGCAAGGATCTATCTTGCATGCTCTGAACCTCGCTGGCACGCACAGCAAGGGAAAGACTGTCAGTGAAGCAAACCAGCAAAATGTTATGTTTATGCGCAACTGAAGCTTTAGTGATTGTGCATAAATTGCGTGGATTTGGTGCCCCAGGTCCAAGTTTTGAAAGAGTAGAAGGGAAATGGGTTGGGTTAAATGTCTTTGAAATGTGGCTTTAGCCATTGACATTCTCTTTTAATGCAAAAAGGGTTTTGTTAGAGGAGCCAAAATATTCAGGGCACAAAACTCCTGCCAGATATCCTAGCACGGGCAGTTGTTTCCAAGAGTCTAAGTGGCGCTGTCCCCTCTGGTGGGGAAGTGGTTTGTTTTTATAGGGATTAAGCAGGCAGGCTGGGTCGAGATCACCTGTGTAGGCTCAGTGGTTTTAAGGGTGGAGGTGGAGAAGAGCCCTGGCATGAGCAGGGAGCCGGGCACAGGGGCACAGAGGGCACTGGGAGGATCTGGGCAAGTGGCTGGCGGGAAAGATAGAGGCAGGGAGGTGGGTGGCAGTGGGGCCAGCCTGGGAAGGGAGAGGGGTGAGGGTCTGGGGACCTCTGGGGCAGTGTCCTTAGCAGCCTAGGAAAGGGTCCAGGGGACACCCAGCCCCCATGTGGTCATATTCCCCCTCCCCGCACCTCAGCTGGCAGGAGAATAGTGGAGAGACCACTATTTAACACTATGGCCCCTTGTTCCACCCACGCACCCCTCCACCTCTCCACCCCTCCACCCCCTCACTCATTGCTGTGCCTTATGAGTGTCGTAGTGCGGCTGTGGGTTTGGCCAGACGCCACCACTGCCCAGCTGTGGGCCTTGGGAAGTCACGCACAGTCTCAGTGCCTTCTCCTAATTGGCAGCACTGGTGAGGTGGTTAGGGAGATCAGGTGCATTGAGGATATAACTTTCTTGGAATGGTGTTGGGCTCATAGTAAGCACCGCGTAAGCATTAGCTGGATTCTTTCCAATCTCTTTTTCAGAATGAGTCACCTGAAGTAATTAAATGACTTACAGGTTTTATAAGGATTATGGCTTGAATAAGGACGATAGGGAGAGGTGGTAAGGGCGGCCCCCTGGGTTTAGAGCAGCCTGGGCTGTGGTGGGCAGGAGGAAGCCGCAGGCACCAGGCCTTGTGCCCAGGGCACCAGGAGGAGCCCCAGCGAGACTGCAGGAGACAGCCAGTGGGATGTGGCTAAAGGGGTAGGCAGAGGCAGGCTCAGGAGTGTGAGTGTGAGTGTGTGTGTAGGAGAGACAGGTCACAACTGTTATACTAGAGTGTTATAATCTGATTTTTTAAATTTTTAAAATATTTAAAGGCTGGTATAGTGACTACACCTGTAATCCCAGCACTCAGGAGGCTGAGGTAGGAGAATCACTGCAAGTTCATGAAAGGCCAGCCTGGGCTACATAGCAAGACCCTGTCTCAAAAAAAAACAATTAAAATTTTAATTTATGTTTTGTAGCCCTGGGAATTGAACTCAGGGCCTTTGCACTGAGCTACATCCCTAACCCCTTTTTATTTTTTGAGGAGGGTCTTGCTAAGTTGCCCAGACTGGCCTTGAACTTGTGATCCTCCTGCCTGTGCTCCCCAGAGTGATAAGATTACAGGCATGTACCACCACGCTCCACTTGACTTATGTTTTGAACAGATGACTCTGGGACTCAGGGTGTAGCTCAATAACGAGAGCTTGCCTGGCACATATGAGGCCTGGGTTTGACCCACAGCACTGGAAAAGAGGCGGGGTGGGTGCTGTGGGGTGGTGATTGGATCACAGGCACAGTGGGCTTAGTTAAGAGGGTACTGCATTGTCCAGGCAGGAAAAGCTGTGACTTTGACTACACTGCTGTGGAGATAGACATGTGTGGACAGACAGATTGATGAAGGGAGGGAAGAATGGACAGATGGGGCAGGTAAACCTCGCTGACTTCCGGGACTTGGGGTTCTAACTAGGGAAGATCTGGATACACAGGTGATCTCCAGGTCAACCCAAGGGACAGCGGTGCCAGTGCCCAGGGTAGGGCAGAACACTCAGCGCCCCCTGGAGCCTTAGATATCTTCCTAGCAGATTGGTGTCCACAGGCCTGGTGGTCCCAGGCCCCTCTCAATGGCCTTGCACTGCTCCTGTCTGGTTTCCTCTTTCAGAACTTCCCGAATCACTAGCAGGACCAGAGGCCTGCATGCCAATGTGTGCTGGTGAGTGAGCCACTCAGGAGAGCCAGTTGCACCTCTGGTAACAGAAGCCTAGGCCACAATGGGGCCAAGTGGGGTAGCTTAGGGGGTGGAGAAGCTGTGATGAGGGACAACCCCACAGGGCCTTGGCCTTGTTCCAGAGGGATCAGCTGCAGGTGGCGCAGGGAAGACCAGGGTACACAGCCACAGCAGGGCCGCCTGGGCCCAAGCCTGGCCCTTCATGGTCCTCGGTGGAGTGAATGACTTTGGCCAATGTGGACCTTGCAGATGGATGCTTTGGAAAGACAGAGGCATCTTGGGAACATGAAGTGTGGTTGCTCTAGAGAGTTGTTCCTAGCCCTCCTTAAAATAACAAAGTGATCCTTGCCACAGAATCCTCCAGCCCCAAATATTAACAGCACCCAGGCTGAGAGAGCTTGCTGTGTACCAAGCACCTGGCAGAGGGCCTGGCCGGGATGACACTGGCTGCTGCTTATTCAGCACTTAAGTTTTAGATTTTTGTCTTTATCCTCAGTGTGTAGGGAGCCACCAGCCTCCCTGAGCTGGGAAGATGACGAGAGGGAGGGGGAATAAGGGTGCCTAAGTTATCCAAGTGTCACCCAGAGGGTGAGAGAGAGCCCAGGTGACACTGTTCCTTCTGCTTTCCCTCAGGGTCAGTTGGGCCCCATGTCCCCGTGGGCACCAGATACATCTACCACTTCACCAACTCCAGCACTGGCCTTCGGGGGGCCCCACAGGAGAGAAGTGGCCTTGGCCTCCAAGGGTTGGCCATCCTTGATGTGCTTGGCCCATGCCAGGTGGCTGTACGGGTGAGTATCTTTGGGTAACTGGAGATCACAGGGACACAGAGTAAGGCTCAGGGGGAGCCATAGCCCCTGAATTTCCAGTTTGTCTAATGAGCAGATGGGAACCTTCTGAAGACTCCCATATTCAGCAAATGAGGACTCCAGAGAGGACCATAGGTGAGGGGCGCCATTTTGGTTATTGGGGGTGCCTCTGTGGGTCTAGCAGGGCTTTAGGAAGGAGTGCTGCTGAGGGTGTTTCTTGGGGCAAGAAGAGCCCCAGGATGGGAATAAGTTGTTCCTTAAGGAAGACTGAAGGCCAAATCTGCAAGTCCAAAGTCAAACTAAGTCAAAGCAGAGGAAAGACATTCTAGTGTGGAAATACGAGACCCAGGAGGCCTCCAGGCCTGTCCTGGTCTCCTTTCTGCTGGGCATTGGCTTTGCAGTGCCTGGGACCACAGGATTGGATTAAAGAGGCAGTGCTGTTGGTCCTGACAGAATTGTGGGTTAGACGCACTGAGTGGTTGGAGGTTTCTTGCCGTTGAATTTCCCCATTTCCCTTTGTTCTTATAGATGAGGGTGTTCACCCATTCCCCTCTGTGCTACTTCTGGTGACCGTCACTATTTCTTGGATAAACCTTCCTTCACCATATAAATGGCCTTTTCATTTCCCCTGAAGCCTTCCCTTGCACTTGTGCAGCATTTTTAAGCTGGCTGGTGTGCTTGCTGATAAGAGTTTCTCAAAACTGTTTTGTTGTGTTTTCATACGGATTGTAGAATGAGGATATTTCATGGGGTGGCTGAGTCACCTCTGAATTCTTAAACTGAATTCTCAGTCAGCACATCCACAAACACTACCAGGTGTTTGTTCAACAGGGCTCATTTTTCAAGAAGCAAATTGTGTACCATTGCAATTCTATTCATTTGTTTGTCTATTCATTTAAAAAATGGTGTCAAATATTGTCAAGATTGTAAAGAACTAGCTTATTTCAAATGATTTCTGGTAAAAATGGAAATTTCACAGCCACAAGGAAGGCCAATCCAGTAAATATATTTATATTGTAAAATGTATAAAAATCATAAATACTCAGAATAATGAATTTTCACATACTGAATATACCTGTCTAAGCCCCACCAGAGCCAGAAACAGAACATATCCCTAGGCCCTCTCTCTTCTCTCCTCCTGGTCCCTTCTCCCAAGGGCACCACCCTCCTGATTTCTGTCACCAGAGATCTGTTTTGCCTGTCTTTGAACTTCTCTTTAATGGTGTTAGACAGGTTGTAGTTTGTGTTTGGTTCCCTTTTATTTATTTCTATCGTGGTAAAATATACATCGCATACAGCTTACCATTTTAACTGCTGGAAGTGCATAGTGCACTCATGTTAGCATGGAGTCATCACCACCCTCAACGCATCATGGTTCTAAACAGCTCTGTATACACTGTGTGTGTGTGTGTGTGTGTGTGTGTGTGTGTGTGTGTGTAGAATTGAACCTAGGGTCTTTGTCCTGAGCGACCTCCCCAGTACCATCTCCCCTTTTGGAACAGGCTCTTGCTAAGTTGCCCAGACTGGGTTTGGGCTTGCAATCTTTCTGCCTCAGCTCCCACAGAGCTAGGATTACAGGTATGTGTCACCTTGTCCAGCTTCTGTACACGCTACACACTAACTCCACACTCTGTTCTCCCCGCAGCCTTTGGTGCCCTCTGCTATTTCTATTAACTTCCTTTAAAAGTGGATTGAAGCAATATTTGTCCTTCTGTGTCTGGTTTCTTTCACTCAGTATAATGTTTTCAAGGTTAATCCACCATGGAGCATGTAGCAGAGTTTTACTCCTTTTTTAAAAAATTTATTTTTCTAAACACATAATGCAAAAATTACCCTCTTGACCACTTTTACGTGTGCAGGTCAGTGTTTATACTTTTGTCTAACTTTTTGAACGTATGAGATAGAGTTGAAGGGCAGGCTTTTTAGCAAGGAGTCAGACAATGAGAGAGGTGTCAGTGGTGTTGCTGAGTGTTTATTGTCAGGGAAAACATCTTCCTGCCAAATAAATTTCACTCCACATTGTCCAGCTTGGGTGTCTGGGATGACAAGAGTGCCGGGGATACAGACAACGAGCCGCCATACCCAGCTCCTAAAAAGGAGGATCTTAAAAGCAGTCTTACAAGTTGTGGAAAGTTAAGATCACTTGTGTTAAGAAGGCAGGTTTTAGGGCAATACTGGGCTGTTCATGGCTCCGAATCATTCTGGACAGTGCTTGTCGTGTTTGCTTTACAACGCTGACATTTTTATTTGGTCTGTACCATCATATGAGTCCCTCAACCAAGTGTGCAGGATTTGAGGGGTAGCATGAGAACTTTCCGAGCACTCTGTGCGGAGCAGCAGGCGCTTGGCTGATTTTGTTGCTGCTGCAGGCGCTCGGCACCCACCACCCAGGAGGCGGAACCAGCTGCTGAAGAGAGAGCTTGTTGCTGGGCCCAGTGCTGCTCTGTGGCGGGTGGGGGTGCTGGAGAGGTCATGGGGTGCCCCAGGAGAGGCCGCCCACTCTCGGTGCTCTCTGCTTCAGCTGTGAGACTTCCGGGTGACATCAATGCTGGGATCCCAGGTGGAGGTTTGGAAGGAGTCGCAGAGTTTGAGGTAAGGCACTGCTCTATGAACCCCACCCCTCTTCTGTGTGGGCCGTGGGCCGTGGGCATCCAAGATGGAGGGGGTGACCCTGTGCAGCAGAGAGATACAGTTTCGTCTTTGTGCTTTGACTTTGGCAAGCACCAGAGCAACTGACATGGACAGTTGGGAGCTGTCATGACCGGGGAGCCCTGAGACTCCTGTGACGCCACGCAGTCATCTGGGTGGAGAAGCTCACTCCACGTTCCCCAGCGTGTTTACATTTCGTGCCTTTTGACTCTCACCTTGGGCACCTCCTCGAGGAGGCTCTGGCTGTCATGAGGCCACCTGTCTCTCTCTCCCAGTCTGCCACAGTGCGGCAGACCAGTGCACTGTCCTCTGAAGTGAGCCCCCTTGTGTGACCCAGCCCAGCCTGGAATTGTCTGTCTGCCTTGTTTCCCAGGATTTCCTGACAGTGGTCTCCCTTAGCCTCAAAGCTCAGAGCAGCCACTAGCCTGAAGACTGTCTTGCAGATTCCTCTTCCTTTTTTATTGCAAATTTATTTGTTAAAAAAAATAAAGCCGGGGCTGGGGATATAGCTCAGTGGAATGAGCGCTTGCCTAACAAGCGCAGGGTCCTGAGTTCGATCCCCAGTACCGCAAAAAAAAAAAAAAAAAAAAAAAAAAAAAAAAAAAAAAAAGGAATACGGGATTTGCTGGGGATATAGCTCAGTGAAATAAGCGCTTGCCTAGCAAGCGCAGGGTCCTGAGTTCGATCCCCAGTACCGCAAAAAAAAAAAATAAATAAAATAAAGCCTTTGTTCAGGGATACTAGGATGGGGCTGCTGGCCAGGGGCAGATGGATCCCCCTGAAAGGATCAGGGAGGGTGCCCTCTGTGGGAGTATTATAACCCAGCCCCTCATCAGAAATGCCAAGTCTGGGGGGCTGGGGCATGTCAGTTTCTTGGGCCCAGACTGACACATGCTATTCTGGGAGAGGCAGGATGATTAGCATTTTCCAGACCACGCCTGAGCTCAGGGCGCTGCCATAGGAAGGCCCCAGACTCCAACCTGGGCTGAGAGCACAAAGACCACCCAGTGAGGCAGAAGTGGGGACTCTTCTGTCCTGAAGGTCTGTCTTGCTGGTCGGTGATTTGGAGCATCTCCATTGTCTTCCTCCTGGAAGGATGGCTTCCCTTCCCCGGTCCCAGATGCCGGACAGAGGATCCGTGTGTGTGTGTGTGTGTGTGTGTGTGTGTGTGTGTGTGTGTGTGAAGGATCAGGCTACATTCTGGTCCCGGCTCCTCTCCTGATTGCTGTGTGATCCCCATGAGTTGCTCCCTTCTCTGGATATGACCCTTCACTTTCTGTCTGAGCAATGATGGAATCTCAGGTTGCTTCTGGGCTAGGGGTTCTGAGGCCTCTGAAGCTGGAACTTGGCCTCAACTGTGACCTTGGCAAGTCATTGCGCTGTCACTGTGGCCCTCTGAGGGAGGGGGAGCAGATAGAGTGGGGGACTTCCCTTCACCCCGTGTGAATTCCACATGAAACAAAAGAACCGTCCTGGCACCACAGGGAGAGCAGTGCATGCCCGTGGGGCAGGCACTGGGCACTTGGACAGCGCCTCACCTCTGTAGGAGAGGGGCCCTAAATAAAGGCTCAGGGGAGACCAGTGAGAGATGTGATGGTTTGGGACAAAGACTGAGTGTAGTGCGGACTTGTGTCCTGCTGGTGAAAAGGTCCCTCTTCCCCGATCAGCGGCACTCCTGGGCAGGGTCTGACAAGTGAGTTCCTCCTGGAGGCGCTGTTTTAGGCAGAAGAAGGAGTCCAGGGTTTCAGGGGCTCCTAGGTCCTTGGGGTGGCACGTGAGGCTGGGAAGCTTGGAACATGGGCAGCCTTTGTTCTTCGACACTTGGCTCACCTCTGTCCTTTGGCCCAGTGGGGACAAGGCTGGGAAATGTTGGGGCAGAGGTGGCTAGCTGAGAAGGGGGCCACAGCTCATCTGGGCAAGCTGTGTGGGATGCATGGGTGTTTCCACAGGGCTGTGGTACAGGCTGGCCTGCCTGACCTGCCACCAACCCTCCTAGTGTTACCCTGGGCCGCTGCCCACTCCGCTTTGTCCTGCATGTGGGGCAGGTGGCCCACCTGTGTCCCTGTTGCACTGAGCCGCGCTGGGTGCTGAATGTGAAGCGTGCTGTGCTGAGCCTCCTACAGAGCTGCCTAGGGGTCCGTAGCCGGGAGATCCTTGCGGAGGTGAGACGAGTGTTGCCCCAGGAGGAAAGGGGCTCAGGTGGGGCTGGGGCCTGATCACCTGCCTGTCCACCCAGGTGGATGTCCTGGGCCGGTGTCCTACCACGTACCAGCGCCAGGGGTACCGGCTGCTCAAGACCAAGGACCTGGCACAGTGCTCCCTGCGCTGGCGCACTCCCCTCTGCACTCCCAGCTCCTGCCCGGGGTGGTAAGAGTTGCCCCCACCCTATCCTCCTCCCTCCCTGCCTGATCTGCTCACAGTCCCCCAAGACGGAAACATCTTATAAGCCATATATGAATAAGGATATGAGATGATCCCTGTTTCCCATTAATGTTTGCCTCCCCCTCCCCGCCTCCCCCTTCCCCTTATTCCTCCTTCCGCCTTCCCTCTGCTCTCTTATTTCTTGAGATTCAACTTAAGGCCTTTGCATTGAGCTATATACCCAGCTCCCCCCTTTTTTTTCAGACAGGGTCTTGCTAAGTTGCCCAGACTAAGCTCAAGCTTGTGGCCCTGCTCCCTCAGCCTCCCAGTGCTGGGCTTTCTTGAATCCTCATGTCCCTCTCACCCTGTCTGCCTGTGCCTGGTGTGTTTTTACCAGCCAAGTGAGGGTCAGGGGCTTCAAGCTCTGATTCAGCTCACAACCTCTCCCCTCAGACCCTAGCTGCTGCAGGTATCATAGTCCCAGCTGAGTCCCCTTGCACTCGGTCCTGGCCTGAGCTATGCTGTCCCTGTCCCTGCAGCAGCCTGCCCTGGTCTCCCACCTCACCTGCCTGCAGAGCCTGGAGGCCAGCATGCTGAGGGCAGTCTCTTGTGAGGAGCTGCACGCTGTGGGACCCCTCTCTGAGAAGGCAAGCACTGTAGAGATGTGGGTCATCTCCTCACTTACTCTGCTGCACATAGAGCCCCAGAATCCAGCTGTCACAGGTGACTCAAGCCTTCCCTGGTGGCTAACAACTAGCTGTGGGTTGAGCACAGATGTGGGAACATCCAGAGGAGCCTCCTGTGGCCAGAAGGGTCTAAGCCTGGCCACCTCTGCACCATCTCTGGAAATGGTTATTGTCAGGAGAGTTTTCTAGAGGCTTTCCCTTAACAGAAGGATGTATTAGTTAGCTTTCTGTTGCTGGAACAAATACCTGGCATTCTTAACACATTACTGTATATACCCAATGTGCAAAGCAAGAGAGGCCTAACTGGGCTCACGGTTTTGGGGGATTCAGTCCACGGCTGGCTGGCTCCAAGGGAGTAGCATCGTGGTGAAGGGCCTGGCAGTGGAGAGCTGCTTAGTTCACCGCAGCCAGGAAGCAGAGCACAGAAGAAGCAGAGAGGAAAGGACCAGATATATTCCAGACACACCCAGAAATGCGCTATACTAATCTTCAGGGCATCTCTTAAGTCAATCAAGTTGATGATCAAGACTACCACAAAGGAGACCTCCTAGAGTTTCTCCAGGCTCCTTCCTCTGGCTGAGGCAGCTTGGTCTTGTGCTTTCTCCCTGGGTTGTCTTCAGCAGAGATGGAATCTTCTGGTTCTGAGCTTTTGTTGGGAGAATCCACTTTAAATTCAGTGACCCTTTAGTCTGCCTGTTTTGGGTGTATACTGACTTAGAGTCCCTGGTTTTCCAGAGAGTTCCTGTTAACAGGTAGCTTCCCTGGCACTTGACTCTTTCCTCTAAATTTGCATGTAGAAAGACAAGGCCTACATCAAGTTTAGACATCAGAGATTTCTCTGAAAAAATGATATAAGGATGGTTATTTGTACTGCTGACGTTTGGGAGGACTTACTGCAGGCCAGCAGTATTCTCCTTTATGTGTTTTATCTAATTCTCCTTGGGCCCCTCTAGGAAGGTACTGTTATTTATTACACTTTCCACATAAGGGAGCAATGGTTCAAAGAGGTGAGGTGACTTGTCCAGGGCCACACAGCGAGCAAGTGTGAGGCAGAATTCAGCTCTCAACTCCTACAGTCTGCTCCATGGCTCTGGTGGATGATGGCATTTGCCTCAGAGGACAGACTAACTGGGGGCTCTTCCACGGAGCTACAGCCCCAGCCCCTCTTTAAAAATGTACTGTTGAGACACAGCCTCGCTAAGTCACTCAGACTAATCTTAAACTTTTGAGGCCCAGCGCATGGGGGACGAGTCTTGAAGGTGCAGTCCTTTGCTAAGGAGCAGGGAGCTAAGGGGTGTGGAAGAGGGCTGAGGAAGGTCTGTGGTCCGGGCAGAGCAGGGTCAGGGTAAGGCTAGCATCGTGGCTGTGTGCGGAGCAAAGCAGAGATCAGTTTCTACAATAATCTGTCTGTTAGGAGGGACCAAATACACGAGAGAAACTCAGACTGGTTTGGGGCCGAGGTGGCTTGTAACATGGTACAAAAGCACACGAAGCTAAAAGCGAGGTCCCTCTCCTCTCCCTGCACCCAGCCCGCTCCTCCCTGGGCTGACCCCGCTCGGGGTCACGCGTGCTCCCCCATCTGTTCTGTGTACTTGGAGGGCACCAGCTCCTGCGTCTCTTCCAGTGCTCTGTCTGCATTTTGTGCGTTTTTACACCGTACTCTTCTGTATGGCATTCTGTCCACTTCGTGGGTGGGGCCCTCCCCGGGGCAGTGTGTGTGCTTTGTCCTGTTCTCATGGAAGGGTGCTCTGTTCCCTCACAGGAGGGGGCTTTGGTTCACTCGACCGTCCCCAATTGTTGGGCACCTAGATGGCTCCCTGTCTGTTGTTGCTGACGGTATTGCTGCCATGATTTCTCTTGCGTGAACCCCTAACCCTCTGCCCAAAAACCTGCCAAGGGGGTGTTGGCAGGCTATGGGCGCTCCCAGGTGGCCCCTGGCACTCCCCTGCATGCTCGTGCTAGCTGGCTCTTCCCGCTTCAGATCCAGAGGATGAAGACAGTGAAGATGTAACCTCCAGCAGCCTGTAGCACGAGTGGGAGGAGACTCCAGCCCAGGCCACCGTGGCAGCGGCAGCTGAGTCAGTGAGGAGGCTCTGCCTGGCTAAGACCCCAGCTTTGAAGTAAGTGGTTTCTCCAGCCCTGGGCCAGAGTTGGCCTGGGCCTGGGCCCCTGGAACCTTCTCTTCTTCTGCCCAGATCCTCTGCGGCTCAGTCTCACGTGGTTAGTACCAGGGCTGCTGCATATGTTTGGGCGGGTTGTGCGCTGCATGGTTGTGCCTGGTTGTGAAGGCGGAGGAGAAGAAATGTAGATGTTGATGCTGAGCCAGTGTCCCAGGGTATGTTGGACTCAAGCTGCGTGGAAGCCGTTTTCCAGCTGTTTGTCTTGAAGCAAACAGCAGCTCTGTTAGATGCTTACTCTAACCTAGCCTGATGTGCGATCTGGGAACCTCGGGTCACATCGAGGCCTCAGCCTTGAGCGTGTCCCATATTCACGTGAGGAACAGGCACCTGGGGCCCTCGGGAATTCCAGCTGTTTAAGATGGGGGCACTTGAGGCAGCGGCTACAGCCCAGAGGGGTTCTGATGCTTGGAAACATCAGGCCGGTTCGGTCTTCTGTGCTGTCCCCAGTGTTCTGAGGCCTTGCTGTGATGGTGCACCTGCTGCCTTGTTCTGAGATGGGGCCTGTGTCTGCGTATGAGAGGGAGAGAGGGAGAGGGACAGTGTTATACATCCCTGGGAAAGTGGTATATTGTGTCATTGGACTTAGGGCCTATCCAAGATCCTTAATGTAATTACATCTGCAAAGATCCTTTTTCCAAGTAAGGGCCCCATGTACAGGGTCTGATGCTTAGGTCATGGGCATATCTTTTTGGGGCCACCATTTAACCCACTATAGTTTTACTGAGCACTTACTATATACTTAGACAATAAGCTAATGGTCTCATCTTTATCATGTAATTAAATCCTTAGTAAAAATTTTTTTACATGCCCGTTTTATAGACGAGGACACTGAGGCTTGCAGACTTTAAGAAATGTCCCCAAAGCAACCTAGCTGAGTGAACTACAGAGTTGGCCTGTTAGTGAGGCAGCTGGCCCCACAGCAGGGTTTCTTTTGATCCTGAGCGCCCTAGGGGGCGGGAGCTGGCCTGTGTGGTGGCTGGATGTTGAAGCAGCATTCCTAGCCTCTACCCACTAGATGCCAGCATTCATCCCCACTTGCTGCCATGACAACCAGATGCCTCTGGGGACCGCAGTTGTCCTAGGTGGGAACCACAGTGTTCTAACCATTGCGTGGCTGAGCCTTTGGGACCATAGGAAACCACAGAGAGGCTGCTCCTGTCCCCTGAGAGTGCACTTTGACCCCACCGGATGTGCCCCTGGCAGAGAGGCAGTGGGAGTGGGGTGGGGGAGCCAGCCCTGCTGGCTCCAGGGCTCTGTGTGCTATGGCACCCACTGTGGGGCAACTACAGCGGACTTGCTCCTGACCATGCACAGCGGTGCACACCCAGCAGCTTGTGGGGCCCCAGGGCCTGAGTTGCCAGGGGATGACTGACTTCCCGGACTGGTTCCCCTCGAAACACCCACCCCTCCCTGGGGACAGTGGGACAAGGTTTGGTTTTGAGTCCTGAAACAAAACAGAAGCTCAGTGCTCCAGGGAGAGCAAATCCCTAGCCTGGTCTCCAGGGGCTGGATCGTTGCGGGAGCAGAACGTAGAAAAGCAGGGGGATCTCCAGGGAGCAGGGCAGCCCCGCGCCCCACAGGGCGGCCAGGCGGGGGACCAGGGAGGGGAGCGCTCGCAGCTCTGCCGGACGTTTGGAGCATGGGGAGCACAGGTCATTTGTTAAATGCTGGCTGTGTACAGCCAAGTGCTCCTCTTTCTCCCCTTTTTCCGTCCCTCTTCCCCTTCCTTGCTTCCCTCTCTTCTCTCTCCGCTCGCCTCCCTCCTCTCTCTTCTGGGGAGGGGCACATGAGGTGAGCACTGAGCACTGAGTCCTCCAGCCCCGCAGTGTGGACACAGCAGCGTGCAGAGCTGGCTGCTCAGCTCCAGCTCCTCAGAGCCCCTGGGTGGTCAGAGCCAGAAGTCCCGGGGGCTGGTGGTAGAACACAGCTGCTATTGAAAGTTAGGTCAGATCAACCACAGTGGAAATGCGCTGTGAGAACCAAAGGGGCTGCCATCCCAAGCTGCGTCCCCTGGTTATTTCACAGCTGCCTTCGCCCACGAGGGGGGCAGGAGGTGGGAGATGCTCTGCGGGGCTCTGCACGTTTCCCCAGGTCTCTTCAGTGGCGCAGGTTGACTGTTACAAAGCTGAGAGCATTCACACCAGGGAAACTGGCAAGCGCTGCTCATCAGGGCGCCCCACCCTCCTCCTCTCCCTCTCCTCCTCCCTCCTTCCCTCCCTCCTCCACTCCTTCCCTCCTTCCTTCCTTGCTTCTTCCCTCCTTCCCTCTTTCTTTCCTTCCCTCCCTCCTTCCCTCCTTCCCACCTTCCTTCCTTCCCTCGGTGCTGGAGATGGAAACCAGGGCCTCCTTTGTGCAAGGCAAGCACGCTACCACTGAGCTGCACACCCAACCCTTTTTATTTTTTCATTATTTCTTCACTTCTTTAGTACAGGAAGTGCCCGACATAGGAACATTTGAGCTGTGAACTTTCACAGATACGAAGGGACCTCACATTATGAACTTTCATAGATACAGCAAGTCTCAGAAGTAGCGCATGTGTCTGCCGGACACTGTCACAGCAGTGCTGCTGTGGGCTCACTGTACCGTGTGATGGTGCCGTAGTGCAGTGCTCAGTTAAAGCTCAGGGTGTCCGGACGTGAGAGGAAAAGCAGCGGTGACGGGAGGGGACTGCCAGGCAGTGCAAAGCAATAACTGTGGAAAAAGTGAAAATAGTTGAGAGATTGGACCAAGGCAAAAAGATGGTAGATATTGCTTGTTGTGTGTGTGTGTGTGTGTGTGTGTGTGTGTGTTTATGCCTTATATTGCATATTGTGGCAAAGGTGTGTAAGACTCACTTTGTCAGACTTACAAATGAATCCAATTTAGGAACATTCTCCCAGAATGGAACTTGTTCTAGGATGGGGAGTTACTGTACTAGAGATTGAACCCAGGGCCTTCACACTGAGCTACATTCCTGGCCTTTACACTTTTTAGTTTATATTTTGAGACAGGGTCTTACTAGGTTGCTAAGTTGCCAGGCTGGGCCTGAACTCTGAATCGTCCTGTCTCAGCCTCCTGAGTGGCTAGGATTATAGATGTGCACCATTACATCTGGCTTTTTTTTTTTTTTTCAGCTACTGAGTTTGGGATGCTAGTTAAGAATATGGGCTTAAGTAGGATGAGTTTGTGTCTCCACTCTACTGCTGAGCATTTTGTGGCCTCTATTGCTTGACTGAAACACCCCAAAAGGGGACAGAGAGCTCTCATAGATACCTCGAGGGTTGCAGGAGATGGTGTACGTGGGGTGCTTGGGCCTGCCCACAGGAAGGCTGTGTGCTTAACACCTAGCAGGGTGGTTCTTAGAGTCGTCTCTTATCCACAGTTCCACTTCCTGTGGTGTCCATTTCCCGTGGTCAGCCACTCTCTAGAAACATCAAGTGGAAAGTTCCAGAAATAGATAATGCATAGCTTTGAAATTGTGACCATTCTGAGTCATGTGGGGAAATCTTGTGCCATCTTCTGAAGGTCTGACGGCGTAGCCACATGTCAGGTACCACAAGCTATCTTGAGAGAGACCATGCTCACGTAACTTTTATTACAGTGTGTTGTTAGAATTATTCTGTTTATGTTTAGTCATTGGTCTCTCGCTATGCCTCATTTATAAATTTAGCTAACAAGTGTGTCCAGGGAAAGACACAGGACGGTCTGGGTCCAGACAGCCCTGGGGTCTTGGAATGTGTCCCTTATGGAGAAGAGGGTGACTGTACCCCAGCTATCACCATTCTCCTGTGTTGTTGGGGTGACCCCGGTGTGACACGATTCGTACCCAGGCCATCCCTCGATCTGCAAGGCTGAGGCCTGTACTCAGGGCTGGAGTCCTCCTCAGAGCAGGGGGTGAGAGTGCTCCAGGGTAGGCCCTGTCACCTCACATATGACAACAGGGACTGTAATCCCCAGGAGCCGCAGGCTGAGGGACCGGCAGCTGAGCATTGGGAAGGGGAGAAGCAGGCCTTGTGCTGTGAGTCCTTGGGAGTCCCCTACGGTGGGCAACAGAGAGTTATGGAGGCCGCCAGCAGCTGGGCTGACTGGGACGGTGGCTGTCTGCGTGCACCAAGGGCAGGCTGTGTGTCCTGCAGGGGAAATCAGCATAGGGCTGGGTCGCCCACCGGCACTGCCCAGAAAGCACACTGCAGGAAGGCTGCTCGGACTCAGGGTGGCCACACTGGCTGTGAAGCGCCTGGCTTGCAGCTGCATCTTGCTGAGACCAAGGACTCAGTCAAAGCAGCACAGAGCATGGGGGCCCACATGGGAGGCCCCCATGTGGATGGCGGGCTGCACATCTGCAGACCCCTGGGTGGGGGGACTCGAGGCCAAGCTGGGGTGCGCAGGGGCTGCCGGCCAGAAGCTGGGTCTGTCCTGCTCCCTGCCTTCTTGCTCTTCCTCCGGCTTTGGGTTCAGGCTGCCGCAGCAAAGTCAGAACAATAGAGACGCAGGAGGGAAGCAGTAGGTTTCCCGAATCAAACACCTCCTGAAACCCCGGGGGCTGCACGCTGAATAGGGTCCTTTTCTTCCTTCCTTGTGAGCTTTTGGACACTGCAACTGTGTCTGTTAGGCCTCCAATAAAGGCGGAAAACCCTCAAACACCCTTTGTTAGCCATCGCTGCTTGTTATTTTCAAAAACAAGTACATGGTTTTTAATTAAAAACAAGTGGTACATGCCTATAATCCCAGTAATTTGGGAGGCTGAAACAGGAGGATCCCAAGTTTAATTCCCACCCCAGTGAGTTAGTGAGGCCCTGTCTCAAAATAAAAAATAAAAGGGGCTGGGCATATAACTCAGTGGTACAGTGCTCCTGAGTTTGATCACCAGGGCCATAAAATTTAGAAAAGATTGCTGCTTTATTAAATATGTGAAATATGTAAAACACATAATAATTGACTGTTACGATATTGAACAGGTGCTGAGTGTTTATTAGGCTCTAAAGCCTGCAAATGTGGACTTCATATCTGTTTTCCACGGCTACGTGCTTGGCCCAGTGCCTGATACACAGTAGGTGCCTGATAAGTACTTGTTAAATTAAAGAATAAGATGGTTCTGGGTGCCAGGGATTGGGGCTTTGAGGACAGAAGCTGACACACAGCCTGGCCTGCCTGGGTCTTATCAGCGTTACTCTCACCTTCCCTGCCGCCCCACCTGGAAGCCGGGGCTGGGCGGGGTGACCTGGGAGTTCCCCATGCCACAGGCACCTCATGCTGCCCCTCTGATTCCCAGGGCACAGAGCTGTTCCTAGGCTGGTGTCTGAGCTCCAGGGCCTTTCCATGGATGCGCTGGTAGAACTCTGGCAACATTCTTCCTTCAAATACCTGGACAACCCGTGAGGGCCTCGCTCCAGCGGGGGGGGGGGGCCAGGGCCGGCTGGGGGACCCTGGGCGGGGCCCGGCGGCCTTGGTGCTGTCCTGGGACCCCGGGAAGAACGGGGCTGATTCTGCTCCTGACCTCATGATGCTGACTTGTGCTCTGTCTGGGGACGTGTGCCGGGGAGGGGATTAAGTGGGGGGCCTGGGGTTTCCCACGAGGCCCAAGCTTTGCCCTGGCTGAGAATAGAAGCAGAGCGGCCAGCGGATAAAGACACCATTGTTCCCTCCTGCAGACTCACCCTCTTGCAGGAGCCAGAATTAGCATCCCAATGCAGGAAGAAGGCCAGGGCAGGTCGGGGGCTGCCATCCTGCTGGGGCTCATGGTGCAGGGATGAAGAGCCCCAGGCCAGGAAAGGGTCTTTCCGGGAGCCCTGGGCTGGGCAGGGCTCACCTTGTAGACACTCTCCAGGCTCCTGAGGTAGACTTCAGGCCTCTACGCTTTTTAAAGGCTTGCAAAAATCCTCAGAGACCTGAAAACATTTTACTTCAAAACATGAAACAAGTCCTCCCTCCTGCAAAGTCAACCATGTCCAATGTTTCACAGAATGACAGCCTAAGAAGAAAGATGCAGGTACTTTCTCAAGCCTTTTGTATTTGCTCATCTAATCTTCACAGCAGTCCCATGGGTAAGTGGTGTTATTATTTCTACTTTTCAAGTTCAGAAACCAAGGCACAGAGCAGTTAGGAAACTGTCCAAAGTCACACAGCTCAGTTGGGATTTGAACCCAGGTGGTTTGTACTTCCCATCCAATTCTTACGTCTTCAGTGTAGGTGACACCTGACTTGATCGTGTTTGGTAGGGAGAGGGCGTCCCTGTCTTCATGTGGAGTTGCACGTTCTCCTAACCACATAGTTCCCAGGTCACCCTGGGTTCTCCCACAGGTCCTTGCATCTATCTCATCTGTGCAATCAGTGAGGAAAAGGCCCTTCCCACATCTGAAATTTGCCAAGAGAATCAGAGGTAGTTCTGTCACCCTCGCCCCCTCTTCCATGTCCCCCCTGGAGCCCAGTTTCCCAGATGAGCAGGGAGCAAAGGAGCCCTAAAGGTGAGATGCAGGAAGGGCGGGCAGGGTGCTCCTCACTCCACATGGCCAGTGTCTCCCTAGGGCGCAGTCATGTTGGGCAGGGCCACCCACCGACATCCTCATGAGGCTCACAGGCCGAGGTGAGGTTGATGGGGTATGGAGTGGTGGGGGCTCTGGCTCTTGTCAGGGCTGGGGGGTCCAGTCCATTCCACCGCACCCCATCTGGACACCTGCTGCCTCAGGGGCCCTGAGCTGTGGGAGCCACCCCTCTCTACTGTGATCTAGGGAGCCAGCCCCGGTCAGTCTTCATGTCCCAGGCTGCAAAAGCCAGCAGCTCAAGCAGCTCAGTCTCTTTTCACAGTTTCTCCACCTTTCTGCAATCTCAAAAAATAAGAAAGATAAAATATGTTTGTGTTGGGCTGAGAGTGTTAGAGGTTTCAGTTAGAGGCCACTGGCAGATCGATCAGTGCTTCCTGTGGAACAGCAGGGGTGTTGGTGAAGTTTGCCTTACTGGGTTCTACAGCAGCGGGGCAGAGCCCAGAGGGTGGCCTGGGCTGCCACTGCTGTGGCCAATGAGCCACAGCCCAGCCAGGGTCCCCTGCCAGCTGCCAGGCTCCTTCCCCTCTGAGCGTGGGCATCTACCTCCTGCCCTCTCTGAGCCCCATTTTACCCCTGGATGACAGGATGAGGCTTAGAGGCGCTCAAGCACATGCATCGCCTTGCAGACCGTCCTAGGCAGGTGCTGGTGGACGCCCCGCCCTCTTGGCACTGAGCCCTGCGTAGGCCTCGTGAAGGAACTCATTGCATCTGGGGAGGTGGAGGCAGATGAGGCAGAGGCGTGGCTGCAGTCGCTGGCCTTTGTCCCGAGGTCCACAGATGCCTTGGTGAACATGCTGCTGGTGAGCCTGAGCCCCACATGGTCCCCACTCTCTGTCCGGGGTGACTGGATGCAGGGAGAGGGGTGACCTGTCCTTGCCCTGCCCTGCCTGGCCCGGGAACAGGGCAGGACCCCTCATCTTCCTGGGCCGCTGTGTTGTGCTCATGATAGGACTTAGTATCAGTGTGAACTTGCTTCAAGGGTTAGCAGTGTGCCTTCCAGCTGTGTAACGCAGCCAGTGACTTAACCTCTCTGAGCCTGTTTTCCAGTCTGTACAGGGAGGATGGGACTGAGGCTTGGAAAGCGGTGATGCACCACTGTGGAGCCGCTATCCAGGTGCCAGCATGCAGTCTGAGTGTGTTGGATTAGGGCTGCTGCTGTTATTATAAACACTCACATTTAATAAGTCCTGAGGTTGGGAAATGTGTGTAACTAGGGCAAAAATGTGTACCAGTGCCCGAGGCCTTATTTACCCTTGAGATGCTCTGTGAAGTGGGTGCTGTCATTGGCCCACTTTACAGATGAGGGAACTGAGGCTCAGAGACGTCAGCAGCTTGTCCAAGGTGGTGCAGCTGCTCTGCCCATCTGTGGACTTTGGGGTGCATCCTTGATTGCTGGGGGAAAATGTGTCACAGTTGCTCCTCAGACACCCCCTGGGAGCCACGCCTGGGCTGGGCTTCCAGAGGCATTGCATGGAGTTTATCACCCACGCTGATCATTAGAGACATCAGCACCGTCCGCAGCCGGCCCGGGCTTAGTCAGTGCTGGCCGGGGTTGGCTTCATGAAAATGTCTTATCCTCCCTCTTCCCTCCCCTCCCCTTCTCTCCCTACCCTGTTGGTTCCTCTGCACCTCGTGGGCATTGTGGCTAAAAACAGAGACTTTGTCCCTCACCAGCATGGGCTTGGGTGCGACCCTGACCTTATCCGGGCCTCAGCTTAGCTCTCTGAATGATGGATGGGGCTGTGGCGTGTGCTGTCGTGTGGGTGGAGCTTCAGGCTCTCGGGTCAGGCACACAGCACTAAGTCAAGCAGCTGGAGTCTGTCAGTTCACAGAGTCCCTCCCCTGCAGCACCTGCCGCCTCCCACATCTCTGTCTTACAGTACTGCGGATGGAACCCAGAACCTTTACAGTGAGCTGAATCCCAGCCCTTTTTCTTATTTTGAGACAGGGTCTTGTTAAATTGTTCAAGCTGGGCTTGAATTTGTGATCCTCCTGCTTTAGCCTTCCAGAGTGCTGGGATTATAGGTGTGCACTATTGCTCTCGGCTTAAATCACAAATTTTTTTATTAAGATCTGCTTCTGATTTTTGTGCAATAAAGAAGCCTGGCCATTCTGAGTGTGTCCCCAGGGCAGCCATCAGCAGATGGAACCAAGTCATGACTGTCAGGCCTGATGCTGAGCTCCCTGTCCCTGCAAGGCCACCACGTGGGGCTTCAGCCAGTCGGGCAGCACTCCCCGCACCCTGGTCCTGCAGGGCCCTGTGGGACTTCTGGCTCCTGTTTGGGTCTGGGACAGGCTGAGCCCACCCTGCAATGTGCATAGCCTTCTTTGGACACAGTGGCTCAGGCAGGCAGAACCACCCCCTCTGGTGCTCCCAGAGCTTCTGTGTCTAACCCCTGCCCCTGCCAGCCCTGCCCCACTTTCCCCACTCTGGCGGTACTGGGGATCGAACTCAGGACCCTGCGCTTGCTAGGCAAGCGCTTATTCCACTGAGCTATATCCCCAGCCCCCCCCCCCACTCTGTATTAAGAAAATAAGAACATTTTTTTTCCAAATATGGAAAAATATGTACTTGCCATCTTTTCACAAAGAGGACACAGATGGAGACACACACGCCAGCTCACACACACAGAGGCACAAGTGCACACATATGGGAAACAACCCAGCATGTGGAGGGACACGGGGCTGTGCACACTCACAGACCCACATACTGTGGTGCAGATGCTCACTGAGGTGTGCCCTCCTCAGGCCTCGCTCATGGGAAGTGCAGGGCCATGTGCTACACAGAAGCACACGCACACAGGCACCCACACTCCCCACCACAAGACGTGGTGACACACGCACACGCGAGGCACACAGTGGAGGTGTGCAGATATATACAGCAGAGCACTCACACCAGGGAACACATGGGACAGCCGCCCATACCTGCACACACACACATGCACACCAGGACGCACGTCGTCACACAGGCCTGCTGGTACATGTGCACACTCACCCGGACATAGCAGGGCTCACACATAGGTGTGTGCCTCAGCACTCAGGCCTGAGATGCACACATATGGGGATGCTACTGGGCTGTGGCCTCTCCTAGGGGATCACAGGGCCCTCGGGGAGGCACGACCCCCGCCCCACGCTGCTGCAGGCCACAGGAAAGCAAGCGGCCTCACTTACTCACTTTGCCGCTCCATCCCAGCCAGAACTTGGGTTTTGTTTGGTGCAAATCTCACAGATGCTGGGGGCAGCGGAAGCTGTGGCCAGGATCCCCTGTGGGTTCTATTCAGGCCTTTACTCTGCTGTCCCAAGTGGTAATTTGGCCTGGGGGTGCTCACCCTGGCTGTGTTGGCACTGGGGGTTGGATAATTCTTTGCTGGGTGTGTGGGGTGCCCGGTACGTTACAGGACGTTTCGTGGGTTCCCTCATCACTTCCTCACCCCAACAGCACCTCCCCACTCCAGCGTGACAACCAAAAACGTCTGCAGACGTTACCAGGGTCCCTGTCCCCCGTTAGCCCAGGGGTGCAGCTCTCCATCCTGGACCCTTGGGGGTTAGAGACCCGCAGACTCGCCCACTTACTTGGCGGTGGCATCTGTCCCCAGCCACTGCTGCAGTCCCCCAGAGCCAGCCCCAGCAATTCCTTGGCCTCTCAGCCCTGGTGCACAACCTCCATGCTGTTCTGGATGGGCCCTGCGGGTGGCTGCCAGGGGGCAGCTCCCTCGTGAGGATCCTGGGCGAGGCCATGGGTGCAGACTGTGTCTTCGGGAAGCCCTCAGACACCAGCCAGGTGAGCACAGCCTGTGTGTGGGCTCCAGCCTGAGCGTGGCTGGTGAGTCCCAGGCAAGCAGGGAGGCTGGTTCCTTTGCCCAGACCTCATGGCCCTGTGCCCTCCTGTTTCAGCTTCAGCTCATGCTGAAGGCCATTGGCAATGCTGGTCTGGCTGCCAGGGCCCTCACCTCCACACTGAGTGCCTGTGCCATGAGGGCGAGCAGCCCCCTTGAGATCCGGCCGGGCGCCATGCAGGTGTTTCGGAGGGTCCCCTGCTCTGCAGACGTGAGATCCTGGGTGTCCTCCCATGGGGGTCAGTACTGGGCAGTGGTGGGGCTTGAGTCCATTGCTGATTTACTTAGTTCATTCATCCCGGATTTGCTCAGCACCTACTGTGCCCTGGGCACCAGGTGGGCATTACTGTGAACAGGTGTTCAGATCTGTCTCCCAGAGATTATTCACTGAGTAAACACACACGAGCATATGCTTACCTGTCCTGTGCTCTGACCTTCTAGTGCAGGGATTGGCAAACTGCAGGCCAGGGGCTGTCCCTAGGCTGCTGTCTTTATAAATAAAATTTTATTGGCACACAGTTATGCCCATTCATTTATAGGGTGTCTATGGTGACTTTCTTGTTGCAACTGCAGAGTTACATCTTTGCAAGGACGTTACATGGCCTGAAAATATCACTTACCCGTCACTTTAGAGAAGAAATTTGCTGACCCTTGAACTAGTGGCCCTGCTGTCACTCCGAGTCCAGATCAAAGTCTGTACAGTGATCTCCTGAGTCCTGTGTGATCTGACCTCTGACCCACTTGCCCCTCTTGACCTCATCTCCAGTGGTCACCCCATTCCAGCCACATTCCTCTCTCTGTTGCTCCTCGAACACCAGGCCAAGGGCTACTTTTGCATATGCTGTTCCCTGTCCTGAAATTTCCCCTTTATGTCCCCAGACTCACTCCTGCACCTCTTATAAGTATGAGCTTATCAGCCAGGTTCACTGTGAGGTCTCTCTTGACTGTTTCACCTGAAACTGAACTTACAAAGTCCCCAGAGAATCAGCCCTTTTTTCTGCATTTCTCCCTCCTAACGTGTTTTTTTCCCTCCTACCATGTTATACATTTCACATGTCAGTCCTGTTCATGCTGCTGGAGTGTGATCTTCAGGTGGACAAGGGCTGGGTTCATCTTGCTCAGGGCTGTCACTTCCCATAGTGGCAGGCACGCAGTAGGTACTCAGTATATGACTATTGGGCTGTGAAGGAAGACGGTCACAGGATGAGGAGGTGGCTTGTTTATGAAGGGGACCTGAGGGCTCCAAGACATATTTCTGTGTGTCAGACCCAACACTGGTGCTATTAATAAAGCCTCATCAGAATGCAGCCACGGGGTCTGGTAACATGTTGCTACGCATGGGAGTGGACAGGGCCGTGAGCCGGGCTAGGACTGGAGGTTGGGTGTGACTGGCCAGCCCTGGCTCTCTGCGTAGGGACATTGTCAGAGCAGGGCCAGGGCCAGGGCCAGGTCAGGGGGCAGTGCCGTCCAGGGAGGACACCGAACCATGGCCTGCCTTCTGCCCCTCCAGTGGTCTGCACTCTCCTGCCTCTGTGAAGCCCCCGAGGAGGATGCTGAGATCCACGTCCACGCCTAGCTGGCCCTGATGCGGTGCCCCAGCGGGGAGGTTTTTGCCGTGGTGCAGAGGACGCAGTCAGGCGAGCAGTCCACTCAGGGTGAGCAAGGCTGGCTGGCGCACCTTGGCTGCAGGGGCTGGCAGTCTCCTCATCCCTCTGCCTCTCTTTTCCTGCTGCACCATCAAGACAAGTGGCCTTGGATGCCATCTCCGCTGCTGGGCAATTCCCGTCCTATGGGTGACTTTGGAGAAGTCGCTTCTCCTTTCAGGCCTCAGTGCCCTCATCTGTAAGATGACATGGAAGTCACGAAGGCCCCACCTCACAACACAGAGACCAAAGCAGGGGAGGACCAGGGCCCGAGAATGTCGTCTCCCTTCTGAAGTTGGCTTCCTTCAGACGGGAGACTTGGAACCACGTTCCTGAACCTACAGGTGTCAGTTCAAGAGAAAGAAGGAAAAACGTGTGACACAGAGTGGGCCAAGAGCCCCCCCACATGTGCCCTTGGAAGCTGCTAGCCTTCTGGAACCTCCATTCCACACCTGCAAGGTGGGGACCAGGGTGGCACCTCTGCCTTGAGCTAGCGCAGGGGGACGCAGGAAAGGGGCCGTGGCCCATGCGTCTCACGGCACCCCTCCCTGCTGCCATACCATCGCAGTGTAACTGCGTGTCATGGTCACATCTCACAGCATGCACGGGGGTGAGCGGGAGCTAAAGCTGCCTCTTCTCCAGCCCCAGGCTGACTCCTGACGGCTGTTCCCTGTGGACAGTTCTTGGTGTGTCGCACTGGAACGTGTGATGTGGACACCAATATGCACCTGTGCAGTCACACACAGCTTGGTGACATTTCGTCAGTGGCGCCTGGAGGGTCATAAACAAAACTGCCTCACAGTTCTCAGACGGTGTCCCTGTCACCAAGTGACACGTGACCACGTCTCCTTAACATTGATATGACTTGGGATCACGTTACACACACGCCTGTGCTCCCTGCAACAACCCGGAGGTCTTGGGCCTGGAGCTGCGTGGTGCTCTGTGGGGGGCCTGTCCCATGATTCCCGGGACTAGGCCACACCTGGGCTGGTTAGGCTGTTTCTGAGGCGATGACTGAGACAGAGCTGCGAGCGTGGCTACCTGTGGCCCTGTGTGCTCTGACTTCGGGATCCCTTCCCTGAAACAAAATTCCCGAGGCAAAATGTGTGACCATATAGGGTCCCCTGGGGGCTGGAGGCGGCTCAGTGTTGAGTGCTTGTCTCACATGTGTGAGGCCCTGGCTTCTGTCCCCAGCATGGTGGCCTTGTCCAGAAGCTTCCGCTGGGCCTGCTGAGGGCCTGAGCCCCCGAGAGGGCCAGGGACCCCATGGGACTCAGCATCCCTCCTGGACTTGTGCTCCTTGGTGCTCTTACTTCATCTCAACCCTGCAGGGCCCCTAAGAGGCTCCCCAGCTGGGACTGCACATCACCCCTTCATCTACCCCAAAGGATACTTAGTCTTTTAGGTCCAGGGTCTGACTGATCTTCATAGACAGCTCTGTGAGATGAGTTGTTATTCACTTTACAGAGTAGGTAGCAGGTTGGGTGATGCAGGGTGCCCATTTTAGGCCATACTTGTAAGCAGTAAAGAAGGGTTTGAAGTGAGGCCTGCCTGGCTCATTTCACAGATGAGGAAACGGAGGTTCAGAGAGTGACCATTCTGAGGTCACACAGCTTGTAAGCGTTGCAGCTGGCATTCAGATGGGGTCTGACTTTCCGGGCAGGGATGACCCACCACATGTCCTTTCCCTTCTGGAAGGCTCATCAGAGTCCCGGGCCTAGACCAGGATCCCAACTCCGTGAAGGTGCCGCTCCTGAGAAGTCCCTGAGTCTGGGAGGTCGGGTGGGGTCAGAGAGTCTTTCCTCTGGGCTGTGCCGGCTCTGGGCCCAGGCCCTGCTGTCACTCCGCTGCAGTGGGTTCCTTTGTGTAGAGTCACCTCCTGCAGCTGCTGGAGACAGCCGACCCCCTGAAGTGCAGGCTCCAGGATGCCCTCCCCGAGGATATCCTCAGCAGAGAGTTCCGCGTCCTACTTTGACGTCACCTTCCGCCCAGGTACAGCTGACCTGTGGCCACCAAGGATCCTGGGATGCACCCTTCCCAGGGCACAAGGGTTTCCCAAGTGTTAAGTCTTACAAGCACCTGCCTGATGGTTGGGTGTTGCCCCACAGCACCTGCTACCTTAGTTAGAAAAGGTGAAAAATAATCATGTGCCAGCAGTTTGATAGCACTTAACTGAATTCTTTCTTCTATCTTTTCTCTCAAATTGGCTATGTATTTACTTATATATTCACGTTTGCAGAACTAGAGATTGAACCCTTGCACTGAGTTATACCCCCAGCCAGCACTTTTTACAATTCTTATTTTGAGACAGGGTCTTGCTAAGTCATCCAGGCTGGGCTTTAACTTTTGATCTTCCTGCCTCAGCTTCCCAGAGTTGTAGGATTGTAGGCGTGCTTCCACCACACTGGGCTTTAATGGGCTCTTTTAAACTTATTTTATTTTATTTTGTTTTATTTTTTGTCTTTTTGAGATGGTCTCACTACGTAATTCAGGCTGGCCTTGAGCTCACTTTGTAGCCCAGGCTGGTCTCGAACTCACAACGATCCTCCTGCCTCAGCCTCCTGAGTGTTGGGATTACAGGCATGTGCCACCACACCCGGCACAATTTATACTTATTTTAGAAAGGAAACTTCTGTTGCACTATTATAGGAGATGAGTTTGATTCTTGGTGGAGAGCAGGTGATTAGGCAAGGAAATGGAGCACCAATGAAGGGCTTCTGTGCAATTCTCCGGTGTCCTGTTGCCCTGTGCAGGCTGAGGGTTTCGAGAAAGGTCTTTCCCTCTGTAGTAATGAAACTGAGGATCCAAAGGGGAATCTTTGTAGTAGCGGCCCCTACACCCTTTGCCACGATGAGGGGTGTGGAGAGGGGTTGCTCTGGTGCTGCTTCCCCACCTTCCGCGGTGTGTGGCCCTCTGTCCTGACCTCTCTGCCTTCCGTTAGCGAATTCTTTTTTTTTTTTTTTTTTTTTTTTTTTTTTCCGGGACCGGGGATCGAACTCAGGGCCCTAGTGCTCAGCGGCAAGCACTTAGCCCACTGAGCTGTACCTCCAGCCCGCCTCTCTGCCTTCCGTAAGGTGCAGGGCTCTTTCCCATCCTGGCCTGCAGATGCACTGTGGCTGTGGTCTGTCTGAGGCCGTGGGCCCTCGATGGCCTGCCCCGCAGATTCTCCCCTTTTCTCCTAGGGCCCGGCAGCCCAGGAGCCACCCTGGGGAGGACCCTGCCCTTCTCTCCTGCCTCCTTCCTTCTCCGATCTGCCGTGGTGAACCCGACCATCCATGCTGTGGGCCGGGCCGTCAACCTCCCGGAGGTAAGAGGGAGTCTGCCTGTGATTTCTACAGGGCCTGTCCTGGACTTGGGGCCAGAAATGACCCCACTTTTCTATCTGTCCACCCATTCTTTGCCTCCATTGTCCTACCCCTGGCACCCTCCACGCCCTCACTGTCCCACCCTCTGCCCATCTCTTTGCCCACTCACACGTAGGTACCAGCATACGTCCCCCATCTGCCTCCTTCTGTCTGTCTAACTCCTCCACCTGGCCCTCTCACCCATCCATCGTTAACCGTCCACCCATCTGTCTGTCCGTCCGTCCATCCCTGTCCCATTTTACCTATCTCACCCTGTACTCTCACATCCTCCCATCCACCCCTCCCCACATCCATCTACCCATCTGTCCCAACTTCCCGTCCGTCAGCCCATCCACCCACCCACCTATCCAGCCCCACACCTCACCCACCTCTGCTTCCCTATTCCTCCGCCCCACCCTCTGCCCACCTACCTGCCCATCTACATTCACCTACCAGTCCACCCTCATCCACCCATGTGTGTCCGTCCACCTTTCCACCATCCACTGCGTGAACGTTCCTCCTCTGCCTGACAGAGTGGCAGGTACCGTGTGGGGCTCCCCAGACACACAGTGCAGACAGGCAGTCCCTGCCTGTTCCCATCTCGGAGAGGGGGTAGATGGTGGTGACCCAGCCCGGGGAAGCTGTGACAGCTCTAGTACCACAGGGAGGTGTGGTCTGCGTGGAGACCTGCACAGCTGTGGAGGCACAGACTTTGGGCCAGGGGACCAGTAAGTGCCCAGGTCCACAGAAGGGGAAGGCTATGGCATTTTGAGAGACAGATAGGGATTCGTGAGAGGAGAGTGGCGGGCCTGGAAGGGCCTTGGGATAGGAGGAGAGAATCGATTTGAGCCCTGGCTGTCATGTGGGAAATGGAGTATAGAGGTGACATGGAAGAAGGGCCAGCTTTGAGGGGTCATTTCCGGCAAGTGGACTGCCTCATGGCCCTCTGTCTCCTGGCCCCACGTCCCTGGAGTCTGAGGGAGGTACTGTGTGGTACCCAACTCCATCCAACAACAGGGAGCTGGGCCTAGTGGACACACAGTAGCTGGTGGTGGGCGCAGCCTCCAAGGTTCTCCTGCCTGCTGTCAGGCTCGTCTGCCTTGGGGCTGGTAGGATGAGGTAAAAAGGAAAGAAAGCAGATGGATGTATGGGTGGAAGGAAAAGAAGGAAGGATGGAAGAAAGGGAAGATGAGCAAGCACAGCTGTAATCCCAGAATTCTAGGAGGCAGAGGCAGGAGCCAATTCAAGCCCAAACTGGGCAATTTAGTAAGTAAGTGAGACCCTGTCTCCAAACAAACATACAAACACACAGGACTGGGGATGTAGTTTAGTGCGCAGCCCTGGGTTCAGTCCCCAGCACCACACACACACACAGACGGAAGGTGAGGGAGCAGGTTTGTAGGTGGACAGATGGAGGGGAAGGAGGAAAAGAGGAGGGCAAGGGGGTAATGGATGGGCGGGTGGGAAGGAGGACGGATGGAAGGGAGGGCTCACTCATCCATCCGTCATGACCCCTTCTCACGAAGGACCCTGTGAGGGTACCCACAGGTCTCAGCACCTGCGTGTGACCTTGGAGCCATGTGCGAGAGGCCCAGGTGGAGGCATCCAGTGAGGCAGAGGGAAGGTGCAATGAGGTGTGGGGCAGGGGTGGGCAGCGAGGGGCCCCAGAAGCAGTGGCATTTCCACCAGCCTGGAAGGGATGGGTGGGAATTCTTGCTGTGTGCCATGTGCCACACAGATGCAGGGCCTAGTGGATCTCCCACGGTGGCACCCGGTTGCCCAGAGTGTCCTGTGCAAGGCTTCCGGGCCCCCTGGTCCAGCCCTAGCTGGCAGCTCTTGGTTACTGTGGAACTGAGTTGCTTCTCGCTGAGCCCCGGCCTCCCATCCCAGCTGGGCCTTCGACTAGAAGACATAGGAAATCGCCTCCAGGCTGTTCTTTGGTCCGAAGTCACACTGGGGACAGGAGGAGAGAGAAACCCAGGGAGATAAGCACTCAGGCTCAGGGCCAGGGTCAGCCAGCCCTGAGTGTCCAGGAGAAAGATCCAGAAAGATGAGAGACCTGCAGTAAAAGGTAAGAGACGTGGCCACTGCTGCCTCCTCTGACCACATGCACCCTGCCTGGAGTCAGTCCCAGGCCAGCTTGGGCTTTTGGAACAGAACCTTGCATGCTGGCAGGTCAGCTCTGGCCCTGCCTCCCTAAGGGAGTGATACTTCCAGCCCCATGTGAGCAGGCAGCTGCTAGCCGGCCTCCTGTTGAAGTATCCCCTGCAATGAAAATCCCTCAAGTCCTCAGAAGACGCGTGGATGCTGTGGATGCTTCGCCTACTCCACACACCATGTGGTCAACACCCCAGCTGTTACCTGCATCACTCCTAGTTAGTGCCCGACCCTCACCCAGGGAGCCACAGTCTACTCCTGAGGGCATGGACTTGTCCTGCTCTTCAAAACCAGCTGTGTTGAGCTATGTTATGGTGGATAGATTGTGTCAACTTGGCTCAGCAGGAAGCCAGGGTGCTTACTTTATATACGTCCTGAGCCTGTGGAAGAGGAAGGCATGGAGATCTTGTGAGAGCTACATGCCCCCTGGGTGGGGGTAGGCTGTTTACAAGGTAAGGGAGAGAAAGAGGCTGCTTGCCTGCCATTCCTCCCTTTTGCTGGTTGTTTTTGCTGTGCTCTGCTGCCATGAACGTTTGCCCTCTGCCATGTACCACACTGCCTCAGAACCAGCCAAGTATGGACTGAAACCTCCACAAACTGTAAGCTAAATAAACCTTTCCTTCCTTCATTTTGGGCGTTGGGTATTTTGTCTCAGCAAGGAGAGAAAAGTAACCAAGACAGGCTATAGTGGACATAAAAGTAAACAATGCACATGGAAAATGCAGCATGTTTGGACACACTTGTTCCCCTGAGAAACCATCCCGGCCCAGCTAATGAACACGCCCATCACACCCACAGCTTCCTCGTGTCCTCCTCATGCTCTGTCCCCTGCCCAGCCCCTTCCCCAGAGCTCCTGAGAGGTTTTGCACCACTGGAGCTGTGCATTTTCTAGAATGTTACAAAAATTGGATTATGTAGCCTGTGCTTTTCTCTTCTCCCCAGCACTGGGAATGAACCCAGGCCTTTCACTGAGTTGCATCCCCAGCCATTTTATTTTATTTTTTAAATTTTATTTTGTGGCGGGGTCTTGCTAGATTGTTGAGTTGCACAGGCAGGGTTCTAACTTGCAATCCTCCTCTCTCAGCCTTGCTAGGTGCTGGGATTATAGGAAATGTGCTTTTTGTTCCCTAAAAGGATGTAATATTTCTGCTTATGCTCTTTCATTTGCTGTAGTTATTTTGATATTCCCCAATTTTGTAGGGAGTACTAACAGTGTATTTTTTGTATTGCTGAAAAATACTTCATTGTTTGGATGTACCATAGTCCAGCCATTCAGGAGTTGAGGATAAATAACTCATCATTTGAATTATTCTCAGTGTCTGGTTATTAAAATGAAAGCTACTATGAACATGTGTAGACAGTCTCTGTATGTATATGTGCCTTCATTTCTCATATAAATATGTAAGATTGGCTGGATCATATGGTGAGGTATTTGTTTAAGTTTTTCAGAAACTGCTAAATTCTTTTTCAAAGTGATTATACATTTTACATTCCCACCAACATTGTATGATAATTTGTTTTTCTGGGTCCTCACCAGCAATTTGTATGGTCAGACTTTTTTTTTTTTTGAGACAGGGTCTTGGTGTATAGCCTAGGTTGGGCTCAAGCTCAACTGTGATTCTTCTGCCTCAGCCTCCTGAGTTTTCAGATTATAGGTGTGTGCCAACATGCCTGGTTTAGAGTTTAATTTGAGCCATTCTGATGCTGTGTGGTAGCATCTTATGGCTTCAGTCTGCATTTCCTTAATGACTTGATGGCAGGCATCTTTTGGTGTGCTTGTTTGCTACCCTGGCATCTGCTTTCAGGAAGCATATATTCAAATCTTTTCTTCATTTTATGTCACTACATTGTTTCCCATTGGGTTTTTCAGAATATTTTATATATTACAAAAGCAAGTCCTTTCCTACTGGGGAACTCTGCAGAGATCCCCAACTGCCCGTGTGAGGGGTACAGCAAAACGATGAAATAAGGGACAGAAACAACTTAGTGATGTGTAAAGGGGGGATGGGAGGTCAATGCCTCAGGATGGGCAAAGGCCAAGACGCTCCAGCTTGCCACTCTTTTATTACCCGTTACGTGGAGGAGGGGCAGTAAGCGATTCTAGGAACAGTAAGGATGGTTGCTATGGCTAGTTAGAAGAGCAAAGCATTCTTGCAAGGGGTCAGTGAGGAAACCGTGGTTTCCCCAGGTGAAATGTTTCACTACTGCTGCTACATTGCTTTAAAGATCCTTATCATCCTCAATAGGCAAATTCAGTAGCATACCTGGATACAAAGTCAACACTCAAACTGGGTGTGGTGGCACATGCTATAATCTCAGCACCTGGGGGAGGCTGAGGCAGAAGGCTTGTTGCAAGTTTGAGACCAGCCTGGGCTACAGAGTGAGTTCAAAGCCAGCCTGAACTGCATAGCAAGAACCTGTCTCAAAAAGACAAACAAACCAACCAAAACAAACACCACAAAACAAAGTCAACACTCAAAAATCAATAGCGTTCCTGTATACAAATAACAAACTCACTGAGAGAGAAATTAGGGAAACAACACCTTTTGCAATAGCATCCAAAAAAATTGAAATGCCTAGAAATCAGTGTAATGAAGTATGTATAAGATCTCTACATTAAAAACTACAATATCTGAAAAAGGAGAAAAAGATGTGTTATGGTTGATACATTGTGTCAACTTGGGGAGTCTGGAGGTTTGGCTGAGTGATTCAGCAGGAAGCCAGGGTGCTTACTCTGTATACATCCTGAGCCTGCGGAAGAGGGCGTGGAGACTGTGTGAGAGCTACAGCCCCCTGGGTGGGGGTAGGCTGTTTACAAGGTAAGGGAGAGAAAGAGGCTGCTTGCTTGCCATTCCTCCCTTTTGCACTGGTTGTTTTGCTGTGCTCTGCTGCCGGTGCAGTTTGCCCTCTGCCATGTGCCACAATGCCTCAGAACCAGCCAAGTAAGGACTGAAACCTCCACAAACTGTAAGCTAAATAAACCTTTCCTTCTTTCATTTTGTGTGTTGGGTATTTTGTCTCAGCAACAAGAGAAAAGTAACAGAGACAAGAAGATATCAGAAAATGCAAAGATATCTCTTGCTCTTCAGTAGGAAAAACCAATGTAGTGAAAGTGACCATACTTCCAAAACAGTTATATAATTTAATGCAATTCCAATTAAAATTCTGACAGTGTAGCTCACAGAATTAGAGAAAACAACCCTAAAATTCATTTGAAATGAGAAGAGACCTAGAATAGCAAAGGCAATTCTGGGCAACAAAGGCAAGGCAGGGGCATCACAATCCCTGACCTGAAATTATACTATAAAGCTACTATGCTAAAAACAGCATGGTACTGGCAAAAAAGCAAACCTGAAGATCATTGGAACAGATTAGAAGATGCAGAAACAACTCCAGACATACTCAGGCACCTTATCTTTGACAAAGGTGCCAAATACATTCACTGGAAGAAATATAGCCCCTTTACTAAATGGTTCTGGAAAAACTTGCTCTGCACATGCTGAAGATTAAATTGGACTCATATCTTTCACCATGCACTAAACTAAATTCAAAATGGATCAGAGATCTAAATACAAAACAGAAACATTAAATCTGCTGGAAGAGAGAATAGGTAAAACTCCTGAAGACATTTGTGTAGGCAAAGACTTTATGAATAAAACTCTGATCACACAGAAAGTATCAAACTATCACAAAGAATCAACAGCTGGGTTCTCAGCTTATTAAAAAGCTGTTTCATCTTTTTTTTTTTTTGGTACTGAAATTGAACTCAGGATCTTGCACTTGCCAGGCGGGCACTTATGCCGCTGAGCTATATCCCCAGCTAAAAAGCTTTTGCACAGCAAGAGAAACCACCAACAAAGTAAAGAGACAATTCACAAGGTGGGAAAAAAATGCTTGTGAGCTGTTCCTCAAAGGATTACTATCAAAAACATAAAAGTAGGGCTGGGGATATAGCTCAGTGGAATAAACGCTTGCCTAGCAAGCACAGGGTCCTGAGTTCGATCCCCAGTACCACAAAACAAACAAACAAACAAACAAAAAACATAAAAGCTGGGCATGGTAGTGCACGCCTGTAATCCTAGCACTCAGGAGGCTGAGGCAGAAGGATTGCTGTGAGTTTGAGACCAGCCTGGGCTACAAAGTGAGCTCAAGGCCAGCCTGAACTGCATAGCAAGACCCTGTCTCAAAAAAAAGACAAACAAACAAAAAACATATAAAGAACTCAAGAAAATCAAACCTCCCAAATTTAAAGACCCAATGCAAAAATGGGCATCTGAGATGAATACACTCTTCTTAGATTGAAGAAATACAAACAGCAAATAAATATATGAAAAAATGCACAACATCACTGGTCACTTGAGAGTTTTAAATCAAGACAACACTGAGATTCCATCTCACCCCGGAAAGAATAACTATTATCATGAAATCAACCAATAACAAATGCGAGAGGGGCTGTGGGGAAAAAGGAACCCTTCACTGTGGGTGGGAGTGTAGACTGGTGCAACCACTGTGGAAATCAGTGTTGAGGTTCCTCAAAAAACTAGGATTGGAGGTCCCATTGGGACCAGCTATTCCCCTTCTGGTTGTCTTCCCAGAAGAATTTAAAATATTGTACCACAGTGATATACGGGCACCCATGTTTATAGCAGCACAATTTGTCATAGCTGGATCTTGGAAACAATCCAAATGCCTATCAACAGCGGAGTGGATAAAAAAGATGTAGTCTTTTTATACAATAAATACTACTACTCAGCCATAGAGAAGTATAAACTGGAAACTTTCATAGGTAAATGGATGCACCTGGAGACAATACTCATAAGTGAAATAAACCAGATGCACATGTGCAAACATCATATTGTCTCCCTAGTGTGAGAAGCTGAAAGAGTAGATAAGATCCAAAATGTACACTAAATATTGTAAAATGGGAAGAAACTTTAAAAAGAGAGAAATTAGGATGGGGAAATGGAGAAAAGGAAGGGAAAAACAAGCAAACTATATATATATGTAAATTAAGATAGTTATACTACTAATTTCTCCTAGTTCATTGAAAAGAAAGGTTTGTGTTAATATTGTTCGGGCAATTAAATGCTGATATTTTATACTCTGAGTAATTTAAAGATAACAATCTGCAAATTATTAGCCATCGTTACCCTCCTATTGTCTTGTTTTGAAATTTTACTTTTTTCTCTTTAGTAAAAAACGAAATCTATAAAACACTGCTGGTAAAAGTTACAAAAAAGAGTGGAGGTTTTTGGTTTTGACAGTGTTTATTCATTTCTTTTATGGAGAGTGTTTTGTGCTGTGACTCAGAAATCTTGGCCTAAAGCCATGGCACGGAGATTTTCTCAGGACCCTCTATAAATACCCAGGGTGCGGCCCCTGTGCAGCTCCCTGCTCCCCAAGGTACTCTGCCCTTTGAGGTCCCACCACCACAGTCCCCCAGCCTCCAGCACTTCCATCAGGCAGTGCCCTGCTCGGCCGCCCATCCTCTCCCAGGTCCCGGCCTGGACTCAGGGATTACTGTGCTCGCTGATGTCCCATCTCTCTGGTCCGCTATCTCCAGAAGTGGGGTTGAAACTGCTCTGGGCCCCTAACTCTTCTGTATTTGGGGGGCAAATCTACTTCCTGTCTCTCTGCTTTGATTGGTTGCAGAAACACACTCAGTTCCTCTGTGAACTTTCTATAAGCGATCCTTTGCCTTGTGATCTTTTCATAAAGATAACATACATGTGCATAAAGCTGACTAATTTAAAACACACAGTTCAGGGATGTTTGGTACATTCTGTGTTGTGTCACCATCACCTCTGTCTAGTTCCAGAGCATTTCCTCATCCTAAAGGAGACCCTCTTAGCTCCATGACCCACTACTCTCCATTACCCGCTTCCCTCAGCCCTGGCAACCACAAATCTAATTTCTGTCTGTGGATTTGCCTGTTCGTGGATAGTTTCATATAAGTGGACTCATGTGCCTGGCTTTATTCATTTAGTATCCTGTCTCTGAGGTCTGTCCATGCTGTAGCATGAGTCAGCTCCTTTTCAAGGCTGAATAATATTTCGTCCTGTGGTCATTCCACAGTTTGTTCACTCCTCTGTTGATGGGTATTTGAGTCATTTCTACCACTTGGCTCTTGGACATAATACTGCCTATGGACTCTTTTTGGGTATCTGACTTTGCTTAAGATTTGTGAGATTCATGTATGCAGTTGTACGTACTTCTAATCTGGTGGTTCTCACAGCTGCACAGCATCTCATTGTGTGAACACACAGCCGCCGCTTCACTCCTTCCATCATGGTGCCAGTTATTGTCTCTTTTATTGTTAGGATTAGTTATACAGAACAGGGGTGTTTCATTTGTTGAACTCGTACCTGCACAAAACAGACTTTGATCGTATCCACTCCTCAGTGACGCCGTCGCCTTTCCCTTCCCGCGCTCGTGCCCTCCTCTTGTCTGACAGACACCATTCTACTTTCATGTCTTTGTTTCTCTTTCTCGTGTCTCCTCTCCCTCTCCCTTTGTCTCTCTGTCTCTGATTTTCTCATGAGAGAGAAAACATGAGATGTGACCCAAACATACAGGGAATATTTAAGTTGAAAAAATTAGCACAGTAGAAGTCACATTGCCACTAATCCATTTCAGGAAACTTCCCCTTGCTTCAAACACAGGTACGCATCTCTCTCGCTACTTTCAGAAGCAGTTCCGGAAGTCCTCTTCCATGTCTTTTTGTGGATGCCTCAATATCCTGATTTGGTTAAAAATGTTGACAGCAATTTCTATCATATGAAAACATACAGTGTTGACCTTATTCATCCAGTCTGGCACCGTGTGAGTTCTGATTCTTCCCCAAAGAGAAAATGACCATGAAAGGTGAACATTTTGAATGGATTCAGGACATCCAGGCAGCCCCAGCAGCGCAACTAAAGACATTCATGAGAGAGAATTTTCAGCACTGCTTCAGCGGCAAGAACTATGGAATGAATGTGTTCAGAGAAGCAGGAATATTTGGAGGGGGATTTATGCAGCGTGTCCTTCACTGTAGTACTTTAGAATTTTGTTTATTAGTACTTTAGAATTTTGTTTAAATATTCACTGTGTTTTTTATAACATTGTACGATGTTTGTTTTTCTGATCTGGCTTATTTCACTTAACATGATGATTTCCAGTTCCCTCTATTTTCCTGCAAATGACATAATTTTATTCTTCTGTACACCTGAATACTAGTCCATTGTATGCATACATCCATTCCATTCATCTGTTTTTTTTGTTTTGTTTTGTTTTTTGTCTTTTTGAGACAGGTTCTCACTCTGTAGTTCAGAATGGCCTTGAGCTCACTTTGTAACCCAGGCTAGTCTCAAATTCACAATGATCCTCCTGCCTCAGCCTCCTGAATGCTTGGATTATAGGCGAGCACCACCCATTCATCTGTTGATACGCACCTAGGTTCCATATCTTGCCCACTGTGAATTGTGCAATAAACGGGGGTGTACAGGTGTTCCTACAATCTGCTGACTTTGATTCCTAAGGGTATACTATATATCCAGGAGTGCTATAGCTAGCCATATTGTCAGATTTTGAGGAATCTCCATACTGGCTGTGTTAATTTACATGCCCACCAGCAGCGTAGAGGGTTCCTTTCCCTCCTCATCCTCACCAACTTTTGCTGTTTTCTATATGCTTGGTGATCGCCATTCCAACTGAGATAAGACAGAATCTCGCTTCACATTTCCCTGAGGGCCAAAGGTGTAGAATATTTTTGGCCATCTCTACGTCTTCTTTGACCATCTTCTTGACCTCTTCTTTGACCTTGTAATTTTTGGCCATCTCTACATCTTCTTTTGAGAAGTATCTGTTGAGTTTATTTTCCCATTTGTTGATTGCGATTTTCCTTTTTTAGTTCTTGGTAAATCTTGATTATTAATCCTCTGTTGGAAAAGTAGTAGGCAAAGATTTTCTCCTGTTCTGTAGGTTGTCTTTTCTCTCTGTTGGTTGTCTCCTTTGTGGTGCGTAAGTTTTTCAATTTGGTATCATCCCATTTGTTAATTCTTGCTGTCATTTCCTTGAGCTGTTGATGGACCACAACAGGTGTCTGTCCTCTGCACTGGAGGGACGACAGGGAGCGGTGAGGACGGTGGCAGATGGAGGAAGCACATACCTTGGCTGGGAGTGGCCGCCACTGCCTGGCCCTGGTCACTTCCCTGCCTTTGCTGTTGGAGTAGGGTGATTGGACAGACCAATATTTCTCTTTTTACAGAATCCAGACATCTGGATTGGTTATGAAATCTCCCCCAGTTTTTAAACGTTAGAAAAAAATTTCCATTTGTAAAACGATGCACTCTGCATGAAATACAACGAAAAAGAAACTACACAGAACAGAGAGGCCGGGGAGACACACCTAGGTGCCCTGTGGGCTCTGGGCTCCAATCTGGGAACAGAGTCTTCATGAAAATCTAGTGCAATCCAAGTCAGATCCGGAGTTCAGTCCGTAGTGCTGTACCAGCATGTCTCGGTTACTTTTTTCTCCTTGCTAGAACAAAATACCCAACACCCAAAGTTAAGGAAGGAAGGGCTTATTTAGCTCACAGTTTGTGGAGGTTTTAGTCTATAATCAGCTGGGTCTGAGGCAGGGTGGCGTGGTGTAGGTGTAACAGTCATGGTGATGGAAGACAGCAGAAGCAACAAGAACAAAAAGGGGGAGCAGAACAAGCCACTTTTCCTCCTTTATATTGTATATAGGCCGCCGGCCCTCAGGTGGGTGTAGCGCTCAAACCGTCTTTATGCCTTCTTGCACAGGCTCAGGATGTTTACAAAGTGAGGACCTGGGGCCGCTGCTGAGTCACTTAGTTAAACTTCTAAATTTCTCAAGTTGACACAATGTATCAAGCATTACAATCTACCCCTTGTCAACTTGGTGACCAGACACATTTCTTTAAATTGGTCTCCAGATACGAAGACCTGTTTATTCTCATTTACAACTTGAACATTATAACACAGGTTTAACAATCCTCAAGAATCAGCATTAAGTCTATCAACATTGTATTACATTAGAACTATAGCATTCTGCCTTTGGCCTCCAAAGACTCACACACATCCCTTTATGCAAAAGGCATTTAGTCCACCTGCAAGAGTTGCCAAAGTCCTAACAGTTTCAGCATTGCTGAAGAGTCCAAGTCCTAAGACTTCTCCGAGATGTAAGGCAAACTCTTAGCTGCAAGCCCCTATACAAATGAAAACTTAAACATTTCCAATATTCAATGGCACAAGATAGACATTTTCATTCCAAAAATTACAAACAGGAATACAAAGGATTGGGACCAAAGCAAGTACAAAATCCAGCAGGGCAAACATTAAGTCCTATAGTTCCATGTGCAGCATCCAGAGCAATCTGTGGCACATTGTGAGCTCCAAAAGGCTTGGATGGTTTTACCCCTATGGCACTCCTGGTGGTTGTAGCTTCCACAGCTTCTCTCTAAGGCCCAGTTGGCTCATTCCTTATAGCTTTCCTCAGATGATCCACATTCCTAGCTTTTCCAAGTTTCTGGGGTCTCCACTGTACCTATGTGTTCACCCTCACAGCTACACGTATTGTCCTCTCAGGACCACACTGCCCAACCTCCCAGGCCTTCTGAAATCAGGGTAGAAGCCTTCTTAACCCCACAGCTCTTGTATCCTGCATGTACCTAACACCAGCACCATGTGTGTAACACTAAGGTCTGCTGCCAGCGGGGACAGTCACCAGGCTTTTCTCTCTTTTGGCTATAGGAGTTGAGTGCCTGGATCACTGGGCACTGTGAATCCAATTCTGAGGACAGATTTTTACACTGCAGCCCTTGTTCTGGAACACGGTGTGGCCACCACCATTCTGGAACATGGTGCCCCACAGCTTTAGCCTCAAAGTCTTCAATTTTTATGGTTTTGAGGCTGTAAAGGGTGGAAACTTGGTATTTCTTGTGATTCCCTCAGACAATCTTTTCTATTTTCTTGTTCCTTCTCAACAGTTAAGATCTTCTCAGCTCTATCTTTGCTGTCCACAGCTTTCCTGGAGCTTCCTTTCTGGCCAAACTTGTGACATTTAAAATCATCCTGCTGGGCTCTTTGCTCTTGATTCTCAACATAAATCTGGCTCAAAGCCCCCAGCAGCAGCCATGCCACAGCTTCAACATTCAACGGGCTTGAAATTTCTTCTGCCAGATTAATTAGTCTGCTGCCCTTAATCTCAGACTCAAGCAAAGTCTCTGAACATGAGCAAAATACAGACAAACTTTCTGCCAAGCAGTAACATACATCATCTGGAATCTAAGAGCCAATGTAGTCCTTCTTCCCAGCAGAAACCTCTTGAGTCTGTCCTAACTGGCAGGATTTCTGTCAGCCTTCTGGTGTTCTGAAGTTTGACCAGAACCTCCCATATGGAGCAGCCTCAGGAGTTCCAGCTCTGTGGGTTGCTGGCTAGGATCTTGGAACAGAGGTAATCTTCATGAAAATCTAGTGCAATCCAATTTAGATCTGGAATTCAGTGCACAGTGCTGTCCCAACATTGGTCTCTTGCGCTTCCCCATGTAACCCTTTGACTGTTAACAGAGTGACGGGCAGGGTTTTGCAGGAACCCTTTCCGCTGTCTTCTCTTCTTTTCTACAAATGCAATGTTTTTCAAAATTAAACATCTTACACACACACGCACATGCACACTGCTGCACTGGGCTGTGCGGGTCAAGGAAAACACCCCTAGCACGAGACCTGACCATGGGCCAGGAGTTTTGAATGACTGCTCCAGACCTCACAAATCCCTGACCTTTCTGTCTAGCTGTCCATTCTCTCCCAAAGTCCAGTCCCTTTGCCCCTGCCAACCCCAGCGCTGTTCCTGTCCTTGGTCTTGGTTTGCCCTCAGATGGCCCAGAGGTATGGGGCACGGCAGGGACTGCTCTGTGAGCTCAGCGTGAAGGTGTTTGGGCATGAGCTGAGCTTTGTGGACTGTGGGGTGCTGGGGGACCATGTGGGGCCAGAGCTCACTTGCAGGCTCCTCAAGGTAACCCCCAAACCTGTCCCCCACCTCCTCCCTCTTCCTGTCCCCTCCTGCTCACCTCCTGCTTCCTCTTTGACACTGTGGCATGAAATGTGGAACCAGACTGCCTGAGTTCAAATCCCCACTTTACCAGTGAGCTCTTTGGGCTTCTCACTTACTTGTCATGGCCTTGATTTTTGCATCTGTGAAATGGGGACATTTATTTATTTACTTGCAGTGCTGGGAATGGAGCCCAGCACCTTGTGCAAGCATTCTACCATGGAGCTGTGCCCCCAGCCCTGACACAGGGATAGTAAATAAAAATCACAGCAGTCACATGTCCCTCGGGGTTGTCATGGCAACCAAGCACAGTACACGTCTAGAGGCACTTACACCATGCTGGGGACAACTGAATGCCCCTGTGTGCATGCAAACTTCTCCCTGAGGCTGCCCCGGGGCCTCTTGTCATAAGCTGACTGCCTTGGATCCCCCCAGCTCTACTCAATCTAGCTGTATGGCCCTGGCAGGCCACTCACATCCATGGCCTCAGTTTCCCTCTCTGCAAATGGAGGTGATGTGTACTCCAAGGGTAAGTGAGCCCTGGACATGTGCCCATCATTTTGGTTCTCTGGCTACAGGGGGAGGGGGTGTGTATGACCCGGGGGCTAAGCCTGGGAGCCGGGGAACTCGTCTTTCCCACCATGTCTGGCCTCCCTGCCCAGCTGCTCTTCAACACCTCTGCTGCCCTCAGTCTCTGGGTGCGAGGAGATGTCAACTTCCTGCAGCACTTGGATTTCTCTGTGACCAGTTCTGTGAGGCCCAGGTAGCAGCTCCTTGGAGCTGGGGCTGGGAGGGGCAGGGCATGGGCAGGAGGCTGCAGGGTGCTGGGGATACTGGGCATCTGCATGGGCCAGAGGTGATTCCACCCATCACACTGTTGATTTTGTGCTAAAACACCATGAATAGCCGGGCCTGGGGGCGCATGCCTGTAATCCCAGCACTCTGGAGGCTGAAGCAGGAGGATCGCTGTGAGTTCGAGGCCAGCCTGGGCTCCAAAGTGAGTTCAAAGCCAGCCTGAAATGCATAGTGAAACCCTGTCTCAAAAGACGACAAAACCCCAAAAAACAATAAACAAAAAAAAACACCTTGAGTAGATGCTGGGTTGTGAAGCCCATTTTATAGACGAAAAGACTGAGGCTCAGAGAGGTGAAGTCATTTGCCTAGGGCTGGATAGCCCCTATGGGCCTGATTTTTGGTCTGATGCCTCAGCCAGGCTCTTTCCCCCACCCCACTTGAGCCTGCAGAGAGAGGAGCCACCTTTGCCCACTGAACCCAAATGGCCACCTAGCAAGGTGTATGATGTATGATGTTCATTGTGAGTCTGCAGTCCTTCACGGCCTTGCTGCGGATCTGTGCCTTCACCCAGCCACACTGTCCTCGGGATCTGGGGTCTGGGAATCTGCACATCCTACACTGGATGTGCTTTGCCACAAACCTTAGCCCTAGCCCTGAGTTTGAACTCAGACAACCTGGGTTCCTTTATCCCAGCTGTGTCCTGTGTTCCAGCCATACACCAAGCAGTTGGCTTTCTGAGCATCAGTTTCCTCAGCAGTGAGCTGAACACTGGGGAGGGCCAGGAAGCACTTGCTGGTGCATGTGGTCAATGGTGGACATGGAGTGCTACCCAGCTCCACGCACAGCACAGGAGGCCTGGCGGTGGCGCCTGGCGGATGGGCTGCTGTCAGAGCCTCACTGCAGCCTCTGCCTCCTCCCACAGTGCCTCGCTCCAAGTCTCAGCTCAGATGGGCACAAGGGCACCCTGGGGCAGGCTGGGCTGCCATGGGTGACCAGCATGTGTGGCACTGCCGACCTGGATGGCGGGATCCTGGTGAGGAGGGGTCACAACCTCAAGGTGCATCTGAACATGCCTGAGCAGCAAGAGCTGGAGCTGCTGGGGTTCAGGTGGGTGGGGCTCTGTAAGAGGAGAGGGGAGATGGCTGTGGGCAGAGTCCTTGAGCCAGCACACAGGAGTGTGCTCATGGGCACCTGTGTATGTGCGCCTGTGTCTGTGTTAACACTCATGCAAGGGTATGCTGTGAGCAAGCGTGTGAGGGTGGCATGCGTGCTTACCTGGGAGTGCGTGAGCACGTGTGTGAGGCTGTGCGGGTGAACCTATATTTGTGAGCATGGCTGAGTCATGGGGTGGGTGTGACCTTACCATGCCTGGGTCTGAGAGCCTGTTCCTGTGAGTCTGTGTCTGTGAGCATGCATGTGGTCGTGTGTACGTGTTGGTAAGGAAGGGCATGGGCGTGGAGTGTCCCTGTGGCCACGAGCATGTCTGTCTGTGAACGTGTGCTGGTGAGTGTGTGCAGGTGCAGGTGTTGTGAGCGTGAGCTTGTGTGCACAGGGCGGTCCTTCTGTGATGGGAACTATGGGGTGCCAAGGGCGGGGCATGGACCTCACATTCCTCAACTCTTTTCTGGGGTCCCTCTGGGCCAGCTCATGCCACCCAGATTTCAGAGGAAGCAGGATGAACCCCCACTCATATCCTTACCACTGTCAGGGCCCTTCTCCATGTCAGCTGGGGGCCTTTACAGAGTAAGTCAGGCCACCCCCTCTGCTGTTTAAAGCCCCCCCACTTGCTCTTGGCTAATCCAGGCCTGTAGGTGGTCCACCTCCCTTCAGCCTCAGGCCTGTTGCACCTGCTGCTCCCTAGGCCTGGAGTGCTGGCTCCTCTCCTCCTTCAGGGCTCTGCTCAGAGGCACCTCTGCAGACAGCCTCACTGCAGGGAGAAGGGCAGGACCTATTCTCAAGACAGACCTACTCCTGCCGTCCATGTGGGGGAATCTTGCCCTCAGCTGAGGTGTTCCTGGAGAGTGTCCCTTAGGCTGGCAGCTGCCCACAGCCCTGTCCTCCCCCGGCCACCATCAGGCAAGGTGTCATTTGCCCAGTGAGGGAACAAGATATACTGGTCAGGGCTGTTCTCTTTCCCCACCAGTGGCGGTGTGAGGAGCCTCAGTCACAGGCGCAGCCGCTCTGAGGCCAGGTCCTGTCCAAGCAGGGAAGGTAGGCAGCTGGGCAGCCTCCGGGCCATCAGCCCAAGAAGGGGCTCCAGGGTGGAGGGACCGTTGTCAGCTCCCAATCTCAGGACTGCTCTCTACCCTAAAGGGCTTCAGCCTCGCTCAGTGCCTCTGCTTCTAGAGCTCACCTTAGGGAAGGAAGCACTAGAATTGCTCTTCAGAATGTGCACAAAGATGTCACTGCACAATTATCTATAGGAGCCAAAATAGAATGCGGCTCAAATACCCAACAGTAGGCAAAATTATTGCTTTAGATGGGCCTGAGAGTTTAGGATGGGTTTTTATATTTTTAAATGGTTGGAAAAGAATCCAAAGAAGAGTGTTTCATAACGTGAAAATTTTGTGAAATTCGAGTTTCAGTGCCCAGAAGTAAAGTCTCAGCAGAGTGCAGCCTCCCCATTCACTTACGCGTTGGCAGGGGGTGTGGGGAGCTCAGCAGTAGAGAGGCGTCACTGTGACACAGCCTGTGACCCGCAAAGCCTGAATTCTTCACTCCCTGGCCCTGTGCAGAAAATCTTTGCCTACTCTTGGTTTAATTATTGAGATATCGTGTAACTTTTAAATCCTATTTTGAATGAGGTGTTTTAGTCACATGAGAAAATCGTTGCCGGGTGTGGTGGCGCACACCTGTAATCCCAGCACTCAGGAGGCTGAGGCAGGAGGATCCTTGTGAATTTGAGACCATCCTGGGCTACAAAGTGAGTTCAAGGCCAGCCTGAACTGCATAGCGAGACCTTGTCTCAAAAAGACCAAAAAAAAAAAAAAAAAAAAAAAAAAAGAAAATCATTTAATGGAATCAAGTAGCTGCAACAGAATTTGATATAATTTTCATGTGAGCACACAGGGAGGAATCTAAGTAGTAGCAGATCTTGCAGTTATTTTTAGAGTAAGATGGAGGAGTTTACTCAATAAATAGCTGTAGTGTTTTCTTCCAGACGATTTTCTTCCTCCCTCCCTCACCTTCTCCACATGGGGGACCAGGGCCTTGTGCATCCTGGGCAAGAACTCCACGATAAGCTGCACCCCAGGCCTTTCAATTTCAAGACAAGCTCTGGTTAAATTGCCCGGGCTGGCCTTGAGCTTTCAATCCTCCTGCCTCAGCCTCCTGATTAGCTGGGATTTTGTAAAATGGAGAACTCTAAGAAACTGATTTAAACTTTCTAATTCTCTCCCACAAACACATGTTTCATGATCAGGGTGATTAGCCCTAAGACATCCCCAGTGTCTGGGCACTGCGTTGAATAACTGCTGACCTATTAATCTTCACAGCTGCACCAGGAGGCAGGGACTATTCTGGTTCCCAGCTGAAGGGGAGAAACACTAAGGCACAAAGGTGTTAAGCGGTTTGCCCCAGGTCACTCAGCTGGGCGGGGCAAAGCCCAAATTGGAACCAGGCAATCTTTCCCAGAGCCTGTGTTCTACACAGTGCTGCCTCCTGCTCTTAGCATCAGCACCAGGGGTTCTCAGGCGGGCAGTTCTGCCCCAAGACTTTTGCTAGTGCCTGATGACATCATCCGCTGTCCTAACTGGTGGTGGGTGCTATTGGCATCTAGAGGTAGAGGCCAGGGATGCTGCTAAACATTCCATAATGCACTGGATGGTCCCCACAGAAGATAATCAGTGCAGAGGCTGAGAAAGCCTGACCTACACAGTGCTGCCTCGGTGTCTGCTCACCTCACAGAGGCAGTTTGAGGCGCTCCTTCCCACCGCTGTGAACAGCCAGCCAGGCCCATGCTCAGGACCTCTGCCCCCAGTGCTGCCCCCTCTCCCTCCGCGGTGTCCCAGGCCTTCGGCTGGCAGCTGTGTGCAGCGGTCGCCTGGCTGGGCCCTGGCCTGCCCTCCCTGCTGTCCATGCCGGTGTCCACGGCTGTGATGCTGAGGACCCAGGGCTCCGTCAGTACCTGCTGGAGGCCGCCTACTCCCTCCACCCTCAGGTGGGTCCTGGGGAGCAGCCCCTTCCTCCCGCATCCCAGCCGGGTTGGGAGTCTCCCGGATACAATGCTGGGCCTCACTCTGCGCAACCCCCCCAGGCTGTTCGGTTGGGCAGACCCTGCTGGAAGCCCCTGCCTGTCCCAGCACCTTTACACGTGCTCTCTCTGGGGCTCCAGGACCTCTCAGTTTGGAATCAACAAGGAGGCTTGCTCTGTCCCCCCTGTGTCCATTGTTCTTTGCTAGGACTCTGCTCTGCCTTAGCTATGAGCAGTGTCTGCCACCCCCATCACTCTGCTCCTAGACCATGTGTGGGGCCTGTTTTTGTCACTTGTAACCCCCAGTACCTGGCCCTAAGGAAGCTCCCAGCCTCCTGTCTCACCTCCCAACAATAAATACTCTTTTCTCCCTACCATCTGCCCACCACCAGCAGCTGGGCAGAACTTCTGGAACCCCAAACAGATCATGCCCCTCCTTTGCCCAGGACCCTCCCATGGTTCCCCTTACCCTCAGAGTGAACACACCTTGGCTGGCAGCCCCTCGCAGCTGAGGCCCTGCTGGCCTCTCCTCCCCTCTCCTTGCCAGGCTCATTGCTCTTCAGACACTGCTGCCCCAGGGCCTTTGCATTGGCTGTTTTCTCTGCCTGGGATGCTCTTCTCCACACATCTGCCTGATCCCTTCCTTGACTCTTCCCCAGACATCTGCCTGACTCCTTCTTGCTGCCTTGATGCCCCCAGGTGGCCTCCCCTGACCACCTGGTGTAGACATTCCCTGTGGGGTCCCTCTGTCTGCTGACTTGGTCAGTGGAGCACCCACCAGCAGTGCTTATGTGAGGCGGCCATGCCTTTGTCTCTCTGATAAGCGGGCTCCGTGGAGCCTGTGTCCACACCATCCTCTCCATGCTGAGTCTCTGCCTCACATGCCAGCACAGGGCTCCGTTTTTAAGCTGGGCTCGTGCAACACCCAGCCCGTGCTGACCCCTGAACTGAACCCTGGTGTGTGGGAAGCAGCTTGAGTCTATGGCTGCCCTTCCCTAGGCAGGCTGAGCCTGGGTTCGAGGTGAGGAGATTTCTCAAGAATAGGTCCAAGAGGGCTGGCAGGGGAGTGAGACATGAGGACCAGTGGGTAGAGTGGAGCCTGGTCTCCTGCAAGGACCTGAGTTGAGTCTCAGGGTTGGAACCTACAGGTCAGGGAACTGGGGTTTGACTTGAGGGCTGCAGGGCGCAGTTCTGGAGGTTGCATCCGCTAGGAGTAGCACTGGGGGCTGGTTAGGAGAGTATCTTAGTCACGTCCCTGTCACTAGGATGTAGTACCTGACACAACTCAAAGGCCGAGAGGTTTCACTGGGCTCACGGATCTTGGAGGGTTCAGTCCATAGTCAGCGGGGTCGCAGGCAGGAAGAACATGGGCGGAAGAGAGCTGCTCACACCGTGGTGGTCAGGAAACAGAGGAGGAAGGAGCTGGGACAGGAGTCCACCCTTCCAGGTCGCATCCCCAGTAACCATCTCTTCTGACCAGGACCCTTCTAACATCCTGCTCACTCAACTATGACCTCGTCAGTGGATGAATCCGACAGTGACAGCATCTGCACGATCCAGTCACCTTCCCCTGCCCCACCTCGGAACACATGAGCTCTGGGGGGCTTTCGAGATCTTAACCATAGCAGAGCTACCTGGGCTTCTCCCCACTCCGCCCTGGCCCTTACGCTCTGAGTGAGACCCTGTAGACATGGTCCTGGGCTGCTCCACAGAGCTCTGCTCCTTCCAAGTTGCTGCTCAGAGCCCTAAAAAGCTCCTGGTGGGTTCTTTCCTTGCAAGGCTGAAAGCTCAAGCTTCTACAGGTGGGGATGGCAGCCTTCTCTGGGGAAGAGGGCAGCCTCAGGACAGGCGAGGGGTGCTCTCCATCCTGAAAGTCTGCTGTGTTTCTAGAAGGACAGCTGGTTCCCCAAGGAAGCCACTGCCCGCCTCTTCGTGGGAACACCCCAGTCGGAGGTGCCACGGGACACGGCTGTGGATGTCCCTGCTGCAGGGGAGGTGCCGCCTCAAGCTGCTCCATCCCAGAAGAAGATCGAATTGGATGGTGAGGATGGCACCCCTCCCTGGTCACTGCACCCCACACATGCCGCACCCAGTCTAGGCCCCTGCAGTGGGCTCACCCCTAGATTCCTGACATCAGTGCTAATCCAGCTCCCTCTGACAGCCGGGGTGTGCAGACTCAAGGACTAGGAGACTGGCCAGAGGGTCCCAGCCAAGGCTGAGTGGATCTAGGAGGTGGAACCCTAGTCTTTATGCTTTGCTTTTCCCCACAGGCAAGATTGAGGCTCTTGGGAACACCCGTGTGGGTCACCTGGAGCTGGTGCTGGGTGACAGAGACGTCTGCTACATCAAGGTTTGCGCCACATCCTCTGCCCATGGTGTCAGCAGCTGCCACTTCCCCGAGTGCTTCCTGCCGAAATGTCCTAGCTTAACAACTGCTACTTCTTCTGGAGCTTTACTAATTCTTCCTCTTCTTTTCCTCCTTCCTCGCCACCTTCCTTCCTCTCTCCTGCCCTCCCTCCTTCCCTCTGGGAATGGAACCCAGACACTGGCACATACTATGCAAGCTGTCTACCACTGCACTTCATCCCCAGGTCTAATTCTTCCCCTTCTACCTACAAGTCACATTTATTAGTGCTTGTCACCCAGAGAACTATAAAGGAGGAGGAAAAGAGCTAAATCCCACCACTAGAGATGTTAAAGATGAACAATGTTAGTAACACAGGGTTTAAAAACTCAGAGCAGTGGGCTGGGGCTATAGCTCAGAGGAATAAGTGCCTGCCTGGTAGGCACAAGGTCCTGAGTTCAATCCCTGGTACCACAAAAGGGAAAAAAAATTCAGAGTAGGGAAAGATTTTTCTTTGGCGGTACTGGGGATCGAACTCAGGACTCTGCACTTGCTAGGCAGGCACTTATTCCACTGAGCTATATCCCCAGCCCCTCTCTATATTTCTTGAAGAGAAGTGTTGGGCTACTCACAAATGAACATGTATTTGTTTCTGAAGCTGCATTAACAAAAGCATTAACAAAATTCCCCAAACTTGGGGGCTTAGCAGGATGTATTCCCTCATAGTTCTGGGGCCTGAAAGCCCAAAATCAGGTGTGTGCAGCGTTGGTACCTTGGAAGGCTGAAAGGAAGAATGTGTTCCAGACCCCGTCTTAGATTCTAGTGCCCTCAGGCTTTCCTCCCTCTCTAGGTGACTGTGCTCCGGTTTCCCCTTTAGATAAGGATAGTAGTCATCCTCAATTAGGGCTGATACTTCCTTACCTGGGTCATGTGCAAAGGCCCTGTCTCCAAACAAGGTCACATTTGCAGGAAGGAGGGGTGAGAACATCTTTTGAGGGAACATAGTTCAACTCCAAGAACTGGCAATTTTAGTTTAGAGTTTTCATTTTCTCAGTAGTATTAGGGATCAAACACAGGACCTTGTGTGTGCTAGGCAAGCGGTTTACCTCTGAGCCATATTCCCAGGGTTTGGGTTTTTGGAGACGATAGGACCACTCCCACTCTTTTGGTTTGCTTCTTGCTTTTACACTATACTCAAAAATATATCTTGGCAGTCTCTTTATATCAGCATACACTGGCACAATTCGGATTTAATTTGTTGGAAAAATGGATAATATACTTAAATGATTCAGAGTTTGAAAGATGTAAGTCTGTAGCTAAGCAGCCAATACAGTAGGCACCAGCACATGACTATTTAAATATAAATTAATTCCAATGAGGGAGCATTAAGAATTGGCTCCTCAGTTGCACTTGTCACCAGGACCGGGGTTTTTGCTGAGTCGTCTCAGGGATTCTCCCCACCGTCAGCGGGTGGGACACGTGTCCTCCAGGCCTCCCTCTCACGAACGGCCCCAGCAGGATTTGCGTGGCTGTGCTCCATCTGCTTGGACAGATGTGCTGCCTCCAGGACCCTTCTCTCTGCAGTTTATGTTCTCAGGAGTGGGTTTCCCAGGCCAAAGCATGTGAGGCCTTTGCAAGGCGCCTCCCAGGTACCTGATGCATCCATGTGGGGTGGAGGGGTCACTTGAAACCACGTGCATGTGTGTGTGTGTGTAAGTTTTGTGTGTGCCCTGTCCTGGGGGCCTGGGTCCAGTTCTCATGCATGTGTGCAACTCCAGAACGGATGAGGACAGCCACTTTAGACTCGCCCAGGCTGAGCATGAGCTCCGGGCACCTGTGGCAGTGAATCCTGACTGCCTCCGTTTCCCGTGTCTTCTCAGAGGCTCCTCTGAGTCTGAGGAGCTGGAATATGTGCATGTTAAGGCTGTCTCCAGTCCAGCTGTGCATCAGCTAGCTGGGACACAGCCGTTGGGTCGGTGTCAGGAGAGCACTGCCTTCTTCCTTTGAAAGCCCCTGCATCCTGGTGCTGAGACTCACCCAGTCTTTCCAAAACCCCCAAGGGCCTGAGCTTGGAATCATTGTTTGCCCAAAGTGCAAGTGCTAATTACCTGCACCTCCCGATGGTTTCCGGCCTCCCCAGGGAGCCTCTGCAGCCAGGAAGTGTGCATTTGCCTTGGCAGAAATTGTGGGTCTCACCGCCTCAGCTCATCACAATAGCATTTACAGCTGGGCTGTGGAACTTGCCAGAGCGTGTTCCCAGGCCCCCACTGATTCCTTCAGAAACCCAGCAGGGGAGGAGGAAAGTGAGGTGGACACACACACACACGCGTGAATACTCACGTACATACCATGACGGCTGCTGAGGAAGCACAAGGGCCTGGGCCTGGGTGCAGCACTACAAAAGCCTTCTTTGGGTTTCAATATTGTTCAAGCTGAGCACTAACATAGAAGACAATTCTGTAACTATGGAAGTGGCTCCGGCACAGAGAATACAAATGTGAAGGGCCTGGGCCGAGTGGGAAAGGCCGGTAGGGAGCCAGCGGACACCAGGCTGGCTGGAAGGCCAGCAACAGGGAGAGCCGCATTGTTGCGTTGTTGTTGTCCTTGCTGAGAGTCCCTGTTTAGGGTTTGCTCCTCTGGACTCTAAGGCCTGTGCGATTGGGATCTGGGGATGAACCTACTTAGTATTCAGGAAAATGTGTTCAGCAACTACAGGATAGAGCCTGTGGAGAAGGCAACAGAGTCCAGGGAGGCCCAGGTGGAAACCTTGAGCCACGTAGGCTCTGTCCAGGGAGCGGGGTCACGGCTGCCTCGGGAGGTCAGAGGGCACAGCTTAGGCTTTGTATGAAGCAGATTAGGAGTTACTTCCCCAGTGTGTGCTGGCTCTCAATTAACTTGTCTGGCAAGTGACACGTTTACCTCGGCCGCTAAATCTAAAAGGGGTGCTAAATACTCTGGAGTCAAAGTAAATCCTGGTGTAATGTGATGGTTTACAAATCATTATCAGTGCACCCCCCTCATATTTCCTGTAGAGATGTCTCCCCCAGAAAAGCAAGCTGACACCCCCCATCGGTGGCCTGCGGGGGGCCCAGAGCTGGGCAGGTAGACCTCCTGGGGTCTCACTGCTGGGGTGTCCCCAGGTCCCGCTCCAGCACCAGGAGGGCCGGAGCAGACTGCAGTCAGAGCCAGAGGCGAGCTACGGGAGGCTGTGGAACAACAGCCACAACCAGAAGCACGTGCTCATCCGCCAGACCTTTGGGGAGCAGTGGGGACCTGTGCTCAGCAATTACTTTGTGGAGGTGAGCTGGCCGCTGCCGCAGAGCTGTGTCCCTCCTGTCCCGTATGAACACTGGGCCCTGGGGAACCCGTGTGTCATCCTGCTTTGGCTGCAGTGCAGAGATGTTCCCTTCCCATCTAGCGCCCTTGTGTCCCGGTGTGGTGGAGGTGGGATCAGGTGCCAGGACAGACTGCCCAAGGGCCAGGATGTGCTGCTTCCAGCCGTGTTTACTGTCTGGAAACCGCACTTGTAGTTTTGCCAGAGGATTCTTTTGGTAGGCAGGATTGAGTGATTGAGTGCGCCCCCTCAGAGACACACTTAACTTGGTTTGTTTACTTTAAAATCAATTTTAAACTTAAATTTCAAAAAATTTTGAAATTATAATTGCTGTAAAATATATGTAACATAAAATCTACCATTTGAGCCTTGTTTGGGGATTGAACCAGGGCCTTTGCAGTGAGTGACATCCCCAGCCCTCTTTTATTTTGAGACAGGGTCTCCGCTACGTCACTAGACTGACCAGATTGGGTTTGAATTTATGATCCTCTTGCTTCATCCTCCCAGAGAGCTGGGATTATAGGAATGCACCATGCCTGGCTCCGTCAGAACCATTTTTAATTGTCCATTTCAGCAGCATTACGTCCATTCACATTATTTCTGTGAATTGCTTTTTTTGTATTGTTTGTTATCTGAACAAATATTTGCTTTTTAAATTTTTATCGGTAGCTGGGCTTTAGATAACTGCAGGATCTGCATCACATCACTGCTATAAAATCTGAGTATTTCTTACTTTTGTTTACTTGGAGTTTTTTTGTTTGTTTTTTATAGACCGGGTCTCACTATATATTTCAGGCTGGCCTTAAACTCACTAGGAGCCCAGGCTGGCCTCAAATGCATGGCAATCTTTCTGCCTCAGCCTCCTGAGTACTGAGATTACAGGCATGTACCACCGTGTCCTGCTGATAACTTCTTCTTTTTGGAAGACATCTGCCCTAAGTGTTTTAGTGATGAGATACAGACCTGTGCCCATGTTTATATTGTTTCCAAAGTGTGAGCTGTATCCGTCAGCTGGCAGTGAGTGGAGGAGGAAGGTCAGAGGGGCAATGCCAGCCAGGCCATGGGTCCCCTGCTCGGCCTGTCCTATCACTTCGTTCCTGGGAGGTACCCACTATATATCCTTGTTTTAAAATGAGTAATTAGGTAAAAGGACTTGTTCAAGATCATGCAGCCTCTTTGTGGCAGAATGGGATTGAACTCCCAGTCTGCCTCCCTGCAGACCTTATACTCTTTACCTTGTGGCTGGACCTGGCTATGCTATAGTTGATTTGTCATAAAAAAATCTGAATGATCTCTTGAGAAGAGAGAACACTTGTCACTTCACACCATGGGTTCAGTGTTATTCTGAAATCAAAACCATACAAAGCCATGTCAAAAAGGTAAGCAAGCTATAGACTCTCTCTTATGATACAGATGTAAAGCTCAAGAAAATCTTATCAAATCAAATTCCACACTCCCAGTGATCTGCCTCTTTTGAACGTGCTCCACCTCTAAACCACCCCATGAGCTATGAACTCACACTGAACTCACCCACTGAGGTGCGTAGCACCCTGTGACCCAGTCGCATCCAGATGCCCCACCTCTGAACACCGGGCTTTGGGGAGACACTTGAAACCCAGACCATAACATTCTGCTCCTGGCTCCCAAAAGCCTTGTTTTCTGTCTCATTATGCGAAATGCATTCAACCCATCTCTAAGAATTGCCAGAGTCTTAACAACTCCAGCACTGCTGAAAAGCCCAACTCTGAAGTCTCCTCTGAGACTCAAGGCAACCTCTTAGCTATGAGCCCCAGGCATGATCCAAAAGGAAGTTTAACACCTTCACCATACAGTTACAGGGGCACAGGGCTAGTACTCCCATTCCAAAAGGGAAGAGTGGGAAGACAGAGAGGAACTGGGCCAGAGCAAGACTGAAACCCAGCACGTAGGTCCTGTAGTACCGCGTCCGGCATGCATGCAGGGCCTGTGGTAGTGAGAGGTGGGCTCCTGGGCAGCCCTGTGAACTTGGGCCTCGCCGGTAGCAGCTCAGTCTCTCCCAGCCTGGGTCTGTTCACTGCTCTGCTCAGCACATGTTCTGTGTTCCTGGCATCTCCAGCTTCCTGGGGTCTCCACTGTACCTTTGGCTTCCTTCTCACAGTTTACGTACTCCCCTCCAGGGGCACACTGCCTGTCCTGTCCTTTGAAATCTGGGTTCCCCTGTGAACCCATAATTTTTGCATTCTGCATGCAAGAATTCTTACAGTCTGCATGTAAAACCCATAGCACACCAAAGCCTGCTGTCAGCCTGAGCAGTAGCCCGATACCCTTGGGACCGTAGCCGTAGCAGCTTCTGAATGTTTGCACGGCTGAGCAGGGTGGAGTGGATCCCGGTGAACCAATTCCCTCGGTGGCCCTTCTATAACTGGGGGAGGGGGCTGGTTGGGGGGGGTGTGCTTGCTTAGTCACTAAATTGCCTGGGTTGGGCTCAAACTTGCCATCTTCCTGCCTCAGTTTACTAGAGTACTGGGATTACTGGTGCACACTGCTTAGCATTCATTAACATTCTTATCCGGTTAAAGGGTGAGGGGCAGGGGTAGAAACAGCAGGGGCCCCGTTGCAGTGGTGGGCTGGGGCACATCCTTAGCCAGCTGGCTGCCCCTGGCTGGGTGGAGCCAGGGAAATGTCTGAGCCCAGAGGCTCAGAAGCCGGGGCTTTCTGCGGGTGGCCTTCTTTAGCTTGTGCTGCAGGTACCCAAGAGGCAGGTGGATTGCCGTGCACAATTGCACCACTTGAGCCTGAGCTGACCACACAGGGAGGGCAGCACCCACCTGAAGATGCAGCACAGCAGGTGGCCACTCCTTGTGGCCGGTCTGCAGTGGAAGGATGTGCCCCAGGCCACCCTGTGGGGATGGGAAGGTGAGTGTCAGCTGTGGGGCCTCCTTGGTTAGCAGCTCATGTACATGCCCCTACCTGTGGTACCTTTATTTTTAATGTGCTGGACCAATTCAGTACTCACACCCTGTGCGTGTCCCATGACGCTTGGAATTACACCCTAATTTCTAACCTCTGCTAATCAAGCTCCACATCAGAGGGCCTCGCTTCCTCCCTGACCATGTCCCCCCCATTCTCCCTATTATGTATTATTTTCTAGCCCCTCAGACCCCTTTTGCGTTCCCCAAACATTCTTCAGGGGCTTATGCTTGCTGTTTCTTTCCCCTAAAAAATTTTCTTTTGCTTTTGAGAAAGGTGTTTGCTGTAGTTTATTCTAAAATCAACTTTTAGTTTTATTCGAATCATACAAAGTTTAAAAGTGAATTAGTCTGTTTTAACTGGGTTAATGTTACTTGGGGGCTAATTATATTCTACTCTGCTCATATATGTACATAAAATGAATTTTTAAAAACTAAAGTTCATAAGAAAAATTATCCTGTCTCCCTATCCCAAGTCTTGCTGACAGAAGCAACCACTGTACATTATTTTAGCTGTCTCTTCAGTTATATGTTTTAAAGTAATATAATCGTGCTATTATTTTGTGACTTTTCTGTTTTAGGCGTTCCCTGTAGATTTCTCACTAGAAAAGATTGAGAGCTGGGTGTGGTGGGGCACGCTTGTAATTCCAGCACTTGAGAGGCTGAGGTGGGAGGATTGCTATAAGATTGAGGCCAGCCTGAGCCACATAGTGAGACCCTGTGTGAGAAGAAAAAAGAAAAGAAGGAAGGATTGAGAATTTAACTCTTACCTTAGGCCTTTTCAAGTAGCTGTTTCTCTCAGTCTTCTTCAAAGAGTTGCATCTTGTTAACATTAATATTTCAGTATTGTTAACATTCAATATTTATATAAGTAGGACTCTATCCTGTATCGCTGATGCATATGGAATACTGTACTATAACTTTTGGTTTTCTTGGAGTTATAATTGCCTTTTTTTCCTGTTTGATGTTTTTTTCATTCTATTTGTTTATTTTATAGAGATTAATAAAAATGACACAGAATTTCAAAACAAGATGACAGGAAGTTAGCAATGGTCGTTATATTGGATACTGTTACCTTCAAAGAAGTTGCTCAGATGACCAGATACAGGCATGCAAAACTGATCTAACAATTAAATATTAACTGTCAATAAACCAATAGAAATTAGTAGTACAATTATCTTAGCTGTTTTGTGTATATGTACATGTTTCTTCCCTTCCTTCTTTGCCCCTGTCCCAGTTGTTCTTTCTTTTGGAGCAGTTTCCCTCCCTTGCTTTTCCATTTTCCTCCTCCTACTGTTTCCCAGAAGTTTCCGCAACATTGCACAGCTCTTCTCCAGATCATCAAGCGCAGATCATTTACCTTCTCCAGTCACTATGATGCTTTCCTCAGACTCTTTCTGGAGTTTCTGGGGTCCCCTTTTTACCACCATCCTGGGCATTCCTTTCCCTTCTCCTCTGGGTCACAGAGGAGACCCTGTATTTGGCACCCTTGACATCTGCTTTCACGGCTTATTCCTTCATGCTGATGGAGCACGTCTTCCAGTAGCTTCCAGAGAGAGGGCACACAGGGGTGTATTAGTTTCCTAGGGCTGCTAGGAAATGATCACAAATTGAAAGTCTTACAGCAGCAAGAAGTTATTCTTTTAGAGTCCCAAAGGTTAAAATTCTGAAGTCAAAGAGTCATCAGGGCCATTTTCCCTCTGAGACCTGGTAGAACTTACCCTGCTGCTCGGTGTGGTGGCACGCACGTGTAATCCCAGCACTTGGGAGGCTGAGGCAGGAGGATTGCCACAAGTTTGAGGCCAGTCTGGGCTACATAAGTGAGTTCAAGGCCAGCCTGCACTATATAGCAAGACAGTCTCCAAAAACAAAGAACTTTTCCTGCCTCTTCCTGGCTTCTAGAGGTGACCATCAATGTTTGGTGTTCTCACTTCAAACCTGTCACCACAGTCTCTGTCTGCTGTCACACATCATCCTGAGTGTGTGTGTCTAGGTCCAGTTTTCCTTCTGTTTAAAAAGACACCAGTACATGGACTTAAGGGCCTCTCCCACTCTAGCATGAGCTTGTCCTAACTGATGATATCTGTAGTAACTGTAACCAGCTAAGGTCACATTTGAAAGTATCAGCGCTTAAGATTTCAACACTATTTGTCGTGTGTGGGGGCGGGGATTTATCCTATACTAGGATGTAAACATTGTGAGACCTTGATTGCTTGAGATGTTTTCACTCTGCCTGAGTATTTGGTTGGGTAAAGAATTCAAGACTGGAAATGATCTTCCCTTGGGATTCTGAAGTCGTTGATTGCTGCTCTGTTGTTTCAAATTAGTTGAAAAATCTCAGGCTACTTACGAGCCATCGTCCTTTGTACGGGGCCTTTCATCGCTGTGAGAAGTCTCACAGATTTCCTTTCATTCTCGGTTTCATTACATCTCGTTACAGTGGGCCCTAAGTGACTATTTTCATCTGCTGCACTGTGCCTTCAGCCTCGGACTTTCTGATGTGGAAGCGTATCACTGGGGTCTAGGTAATGTTCTTGTACAGTGTCTCTGGTCAGACGCGATCGGGCGCGTTCAGCGTGGCACGGCCGGAGGTGTATGGTCTCTGTTAGTTTCTTCCTTCCGACTTCCACAGCTTGTGTGGGTCCTCAGAGCCCCGGCCTAGGGTTCCCTTTCTCTCCTCTCTTTTGTCTCGTTTCTTCGTCCTTTTGTTCGCTCTTACTTCCTTGGCCCCACCCGCCGGCCCTTCTGCTGACGTATTTAGTTGGCCCGTCTTGCCTTCTTGTTGGCATGTCAAGCACCTCTCGGTTCTGAGAGCTCCCTATTCATAGTGCACTTTTCTGTGAGTGCATTATCTTCTCTTTTCTGAGAATATAAAATTGCGGAACTTGCGTGGAGGTCATCTATTTCCTCTTGAGATTCCTTTTTCTGCTTCTGAATTGTCCGTGGAGTCTTTTCCCAAACCCTGTGTGTGTGTGTGTGTGTGTGTGTGTGTGTGTGTGTTTGAGTGGACTACTCAGAAATGTAATTTCCCTATTTTAAAGCAGGGTTAGCTATGTTTTGGGTGTACTCAAAATTCACTCAGGGACTTGCTGAAAATTGGCATGTTAGCAGAATTTGCAATCTAATATTCTAGAACAGATTTTTAAAAGTTTGCCAGTGAAAGTTTTTTTTTCTCTAAAGCACATTTGTAAAATTTAGCGTAACCATCCAAATGTTTTATACGGCGTGAGCACACCAGGTCCCAGCTAAGATCGATCAAGAGAGATGAGATTGTTGTCATCCTGATACACGAGTGAAACAGGAGAGGCGGAGGCTCCATGCCTTGTGTCGGGTGCTCAGGCACGAGTGGGCCGCACTCTCAGCAGCAAGCTGAAGACACGGCTGTCCTCGGAGCTCCTGGGGTTCCTTCCTATGGGCCTTTCCTTTTCTCTTCCTTTCTTTTTTCTTGAAGTACTGGGGATTGAGCCCCAGGGCCTTTGCACTGAGCTACATCCCCAACCCTTTTTATATATGTTTGAGAGGTAGGTTGCCCAGGATGGTTGCTAAGTTGTCTAGGCTGGATTCAGACTTGCAATCCCCCTGTCTCAGCCTCCTAGAGTTCTGAGATTAATGGTATGCACCACCACACTGACTGACTAGCATTTATTTTCCTCAACATTTTATTATATATATATATATTTTTTTACATTTATTTATTTTTTAAAATTTTTTTTGTGGTACTGGGGATCGAACTCAGGACCCTGTGCTTGCTAGGCAAGCGCTTATTCCACTGAGCTATATCCCCAGCCCCAACATTTTATTATAAAAACACTTCAAACCTATAGAAAAGCCAAAAGAATTTCACGGTGGACACCAAAAGCCTCTTAAGCTAGAATCTGCCAGTCACATTTTTCCTACTTCCCTGCTCCCACATCTGTCTATCTCTACACCCTCCGCTTGCTCCGAGTTGGGTCTGGACTGGTACGTTCCGCCCCACACACATGGCTTTTATTAACTCGAGTGAAATGCATTACTCTCCAGGGTGACATTGGGTGAGTTTGGACAGGTGCGTGAGCCTGTGAACTCTGGGTCCCTGTCAAGATCCACAGCACTCCCGTCACTCGGGAAAGCTCCTCATGCTCCGTCCCAGGGGTTCCCGATTTGGAGATATGCTTGTCAAGAGACCTTGGGGCTTCTGGCTGCCTGCCAAACCCTCTTTCCCACCCCCCAGGAGCCATGAACCTGGACAGTCCATGGCTGATGGTCTCCGCGACTCACAGATTGTCCTGGCCCCACCTAGCCGCTCTCCAGGCTGTGCTGGAGCTGACCCTGGGCAAGGCATGGACCCTCAGGGACCTGGTGGTCAGCGTGGCACACAGGAGCCAGGGCCTCCACAAGGAAGGCATGATCCAGGCATACACCAGGAGCACTGCCTGCCTCCGGGCGAGCAGTGCCATCGCGCCCCATCCCTCCCGTCAGCCGCCTGAGGGGAATGGGGATCCAGCTTGCAGATGGCTGGCCCACTCAGGGCCGGCAGCCATCAGAAATGTTGCTGAGTGAATATACGGGAGAGAAGGCCTTTAGAAAGAGTTGAGGGGAAAAAAAAGAATTGAAGTTTCCATGTTCTTGCATAGAGGCTGATGGAGAGCAAAATAAAACTTTGAAAGCAGGTCAAACAGGATCTTGGACATGAGTAGGTCTGCACTTTTGAAAGAAAAGGAAAGAGGAGAAAAAAAACAGAAGGAAAACGTCAAGGTCCCAGGGCAGCTTTATACCGACTGCTGACTGTGCAGACATGTTTCTTTGCACGTGTTTGGCGCAGAGGCTGGTGCTGCCGGGGAGGAAAGTGACCAGAACCCAGCTCTGGGCTGGGCCCCAGGGCACAGCTGTGTGCACAGGTGAGGCAGTGGGCAGGCCAAGCTGCCCCTAGGGCAGGGCTGCACAGTGCCAGGGGGGGTCAGGGCAATGGGTCTTCTGCTGCCCAGGGACTGGAAGAAGCACTGGGCAGCAGGGAGCGCTAGCCAGGCCAGCGGTGCGAGGAGCAGGCGGCCCTGTCCTGCCAGTGGCTGGCCAGCGGAGGAGGTAGCCCACCAAGTGTCCCGGCAGCTGACGAGCTGGCCACTGGGGGGAACAAAGGCAGGAGAGGCAGTGCTGAGGTTTTGTCACAAGCAGCTGGGCGGAAGGAAGTGCTGTTTGCTGAAATGGGGAACCTGGTGCCGGGGGACCAGAGGCTCCAGCCATGACACAGGGTCAGGGACATAGAAACGAAGGGTCCTATGGTTGTGTTGTTTGACCAGAGGCGGGGCAACCCCAAACTCATCCTGGCCCCTGGTGTCCCCTGAGGGCTGTGTGAGCCAAAGGACCACAGACCACAGGACCCTGGGCACCATGTGGGTGCTGTGCCAGGCAGCAGCCGTGAGTCTCTGCTTCCCCAGCTCCAACACAAGCCAGAATCACGCCAGTGCTTCCAGGGCTCTGCAGCAAGTGCCTCAGAGTCCAGAGATCCTGCTCCCTGGTAATAGTGGTCCAGTGGGATAATTTTTCCTTGCCAAACTGAAGAGGGGGATGGTTACGAGGTGTGATAGAAATATATGGCCATGTTCAAATTTTACAGATTTATTGCAGCAGAAGACACACTGCTGGTTAATCTCCCTGGCTTTGAGCACACTCATCCCGTTGTCCTTGCCACTCTCTGAAGTGGTTCTGGAAGTCCTCTTTCCTGAGTGTGTCTCAAGGTGTGAGCAACAACCCAGTGAGTGCTGCTGCTGAGCGCCGTGGAAAGGCGCGTTCATAAAAACACGGGGGTGCGTCCTCTTCTACCTTCTTCACTGGGTCTGGCACCATGTGTCTTCCCCAACGACAAAACTACCATGAAGGGTCAGGATTCGGGATTAATTCAGGATGTTGAGGCAGCCGCAACAGCATTAGTGACACTCCTGGAAGAGGACTCCAGAGCTGCTTCAGAGAGCGGCAGGAGTGATGGGGAATGGACTGTGAAGCAGGGTGGAAAGTTTTGAGGGGAAGTAACGGCAATGTAGTTTTTACTGTAATAGCTTTTTCTTTATACATATGTCTTATTTTTATCACACCTCTTCTGTCTGCTCAGTGTTGGGGATGATAGGGAGTTTTCCTTCTCTGTGTAGGGCCCTGTAGTGAATAACCAGCCTATCTGCATCAGTCAGGATAGGACTTACGTAGATGCCTTTGGGAGGAATGGGTTTTGAAGGGTGAGTAGGAATTCACCAAGTAGGAAGGAGACAACATGGCATCCCAGGGAGGGGAAATTAAGGAGTTGGAAGGCTTTGGTCATTTTCACTGTAGGTTTCCATGGTGACAGCCACAGCACCAAGCCTCTTCCACAGCTGGATGGAACTTGAGTCGGTTTGGAGCGCCACAGTGCAGAGTGAGGTCCACACCAAGAACAGCCAGAACCAAACAATTTTTCACTGCTGGCTGAGATGCGTGCAGCGGGAGCTGAACTTCACAGCAGCCTACGGGCACATGGAGCGGTGTGTCAGGGCGAACCCTGAACTGCACACACACACACACTTGGACCCTTTCTTCCCCTCCCTGCTTGGGTCCCAGCCACATTAGCGCAGGGCCTGAAGCTCAGGTTCCCCTCCCCCACTGTCTCCTTAGGGAGCTCCAGATGCAGGTGATGGTGGCCACGGAACCTCGTAGGAGCCCATGGTCCTTGCGTCTGGCAGGGTGAGGCTGCAGCCCACCTATTGGCCTCAGGCGGTGGACCAGAGACCACCTTGGCCCTCCCCGGGCAGCCTGGCCAGCAGCCTGTATCGCACTGCAGCCCTGGAAGACCCGCGCATCACTGGCCGCCCTGGGAACGGCCTGCAGTTGGAGGGTGGGCTGGAGGAGCAGTGGCACAGCAGGACATGGTCCCAGAAGTGGGGCTCCCTGCTCCTCAGGTGTGTGCGCCTTTCCCCCAGCTGGGCCCCCTGCGGTGTAACAGCCCAGGTTTCCGTTTCTTCATTTTGGAGGGTCACAGGGGTGCACACAGATGGGTGAAGCCCCAGGCCTAGAGAAGAGCCATCTCTCCCAACAGCCCTGCAACCCGGTCCCACGGGTCAGCTGAAGTGGAAGCGGGAGTCGTTCCAAGTCCTGACACAGAGCTGACAAAAGGCTGTTGCCCGTGTGCAAGGATAGGTCACCTCCCAGCAGAACATCAGCAATGAACAGAAGCAGCAGCAGGCGTCATTTGCAGAGATTTCATGTGTTTAATTCCATTAGCACTCAGTGAGCATCTACTGTGTGCCGAGTACTCTGGGCACGTGGGGAAGAGCAGGGAACAAAGAGAAGAGCCCTCGCCCTTGGAGCGCTTATGTTCATAGCAACTGTATTATCTCGGATAATCCAACCACTGTGTGATGAGTGATACTGTAATCATCGCCTCAGGTTACAAATGGGGAAACTGAGTCAGTGAAGTCTGCCCTTTTACCCAAGGTAACGCAGCTAGTGAAGACTGAGCCTAGATCCCAGATGTAGTCTGTGGGACTCCAGGCCTCTGTGCTGTCTGTCCCCTCGGTTTCTGTGTCGAATGGTGACAGCAGTGCCCATCTCACTGGTCCTGGGATGTCATGGTTACTTTTCTCTTATTGCTGGGACAAAATACCTGATGCCCAAAGTTAAGGAAGGAAAGGTTTATTTAGCTCGTTTGTGGAGGTTTCAGTCTGTGATCAGCTGGTTCCAAGGCAGGGTAGAAGGGCACAGGGGCAACAGCTAAAGACGGCAAAAAGCAGCAAAAGCAGCAAGAGCGAAAAGGGGGCGGAGCAAGCCTCTTTCCCTCCTTCATATTGTGTGCCGACTACCACCCCCTAGGGCCCGTGTGTGTAGGGGGCTCCCTGCTCCTCAGGGAGGAGTGCCACCTCCCGGCCCTCCTCTTGCACAGGATGAGGATGTGTACAAAGTGAGGGCCCTGGCCCCTGCTGAGCCACTTAGTTAAACTTCTAAACTTCTCAAATTGATACAATGTATCAACCATTACAAGGGCAAGGTGGGGGTCCACGAACCCTGAAGCATAGGGCTGTGGTGGGTCCTGATCTCTCTGTGTGCTTTGCTTTGCAAGCTTAGGACAGGCCCAGCCTGAGATTGTGCGGCCTGCCTGTGTCCAACCCTGCCATGTGTATTAAGGCTTTGGCTCGTCTTCCCCTCTCCATGCCAGGCACTCCTGGCATCTGCCCATCCCGCAGAGCCTCCTGCCAGAGGGGACCTTCACCACAGACAGGTGGCACCGGCATCGCTCTCTGGAGACAAGGCTGGTTCTGAATGGCCAGGAGGAGACGCTGCAGACTGTAGTCCTGGGCTGCCAGGCCAGGAATCCCTATGTGAGTGGCTGCTGGGGAGGCGGCCGGGAGCAGGGCATCCCTCTGCCCGCCTCCTGACTGGCTGTGCAGTGTGCAGTCACCAGGTCTGCACAGGCTGGACCCACCCCTATGCTGGCAAGGCCATTCCGAGGAGCCTGGAGGGATGCTTGGTTGCAGGAAATCAGCACCACGTAAGTGAAAAGACCCCAGAGCCATGCCCCCAGAGGGCCCCAGTCCGTGTTGGAATCCCTCACTCAGACTAACAAGGCTCCTGGGCATGTCATCCCCTCACCTAAAGCTCTCGCAGCTTCTCTCGGGCTAGATGCCGCAGTCCTGACCCTCTGGGCTTGCTGACCCTTTGCTATTGGGTTGGCGCCATCTAACACTTCATTCCCTTGCCTGGTTTTCTCCTGCCTCAGGACCTTTGCATAGTCTGTGTCTGGAGTTGCTCCCCTCTCCAGCTTTGCCTATTTCCCTCCCATCTGCTCATCATTTTGGGTTAAGCGCACATGGTCATATCTTTTGGGAAACTTATCTGGACTCAATGCCCCCTCCCCTTCCTAGCTCCTCAGCACCCAGACCTTTGGCCTCCAGCACCATCCTTGATCCCAGTTCAGTTGTCATGTGACAATTGGGTCAATCTGTTTGCTCTGGTGGTCTTAATACTCATGACTGACGCAGGAAAGGTACTTAAGGAATCAGGTGTTGCCTCCCTGCCAGGTAAAACCCATTGTCTAGCATCACCCAGCGCAATGTCCACTCTCAGGAAAGAGCCAAACAGTAACTTCCAGGCTCTGTGGAACGTGGGCCTCTGTCACAATGACTCAGCTTTGCTGTTTAGTGTGGAAGCACTGCAGGGCATAGGTTATTGAGTGGCGTGTCTATGATCAGTAGAATGGCGGTGGTGAATCTATGACACATGCTGCAGTCAGCTGTTTGTTATCCCTGAAAGCTCTAAAAGGTTCGCCATCACTGCAGTAGAACTTCATTCCAGCCAGGCGTGGCGGTGCATACCCATGATCCCGGCACAGTAGGAGGCTGAGGCAGGAGGATCACAAGTTCCAGCCCAGCTTAAACTAGCAATTTAGGAAGACCCTGTCTCAAAATAAACAATAAAAAAGGGCTGGGATGTAGATCACTGGGAAGGCCCTAGGTTCAATCCACAGTACCAAAAACCAAGCCAAACCAACCAAAATTTTATTTACAAAAACAGTCTGGATTTGGCCCGTGGGCTATAGTTTGCCAACTCTTGGCTTAGTGGGGCTGGCATTTAGCTTCCTAGGCAGGAAGCTCACACTTGGTATGTGTCCTTGGCAAGTGGTTTCACACCTCTGGTTCTCAGTGTCCTCGCTTTATATAGCGGGGCAGCTGTGCTCACCCCTCAGCATTGGCTATGAGGGCGGAAGTGAATGCAGTGTCATGCCACTTATGGGAAATACATCAGCTGTGGCCTCATCAGAACCTGTCTAGGGGAGCGATCTGGGGGTCAAGTCATTCTGGTTCATGCATTTATTGAGCACCTACCATGTGCCCATCCCTGCAAACAACTGTGGTGCTTTTTCCCTTGTCTTGGCAGGTGGGTGAGACTGGGCCAGCTGTGGTGCCCTGGGGCCATCCCTCCTCGGCCTCGCTTTCTGTCTGCCAGAGGAGGCCGTGAGTGGTCCCTGGAGGCTGGGCAGCAAGTCCTCAGAGCTTTCAAGGACACAGAACAGGATGTCAGCCCACAGCACCTGCAGATGCAGCTCCCAGGGGACAAATTTGCAGTTTCCTCAGCCGGAGATTGCAGGACGGATCCCTGAGCCAAATCCAACAGGCAGATGTGTTTTGTTTGGCCTGCTTAGGATCGAAATTTTTACTTAAAGTAATTGTTAGCATTGAAGATGGGAAGACAGAGAGTAAGACTCAGGCTTCTGCTGTCTATAAGAAAAAAGCCAGAAGATCTGAGCACACTGGGCCTCAAATCCAAGCTGACAATGACAGGCTGAAACTGAGCGGGTAGGGATCGGTAATGTAATAGAACTCAGATGTGTGCGCTTTTTAAAACTATGTTTATTGACACACATTTTTCTCCTCTCTTGGGCTCTTTTCTTCTGTCATACTGGTTCCAAAGCAGAGTTCTGGATTCCTTTGTCTTAAGATGTCCGGCAGTGATACAATTTTGTCGCGGGGTGGTTTTAGCAGCTTGGTCAGTATAGCTAGGAAAAGCTGCCCCTGTGCCCCGCTGTGTATTTGGCTAAATAATTTTGGATGAATAAATGATTGACTATCTGTATCAGTTTCTTATTGCTGCTGCTTTTAAGTTCCTCAAAAATGACACCAATTTTTCTCAGGGTTCTTTTTTTTTTGCGATACTGGGGATCAAACTCAGGACCCTGCACTTGTTAGGCAAGCGCTTATTCCACTGAGCTATATCTCCAGCCCCTTCTTGGGGTTCTTGAGGTCAGAATTCCAAAATAGATTCACTTCACTAAACTCAAGGTGTCAGCAAAGTTAAGTTCCTCTAAAGACAAAAAGGAAAACTGTTGTTCCCTTAGGGTTTCCAGCTTCTGGAAGCCACTTGCAGTCTTCCGTCCTCCAAGCCAGCCGTGGCTTCTTCCAGTCTCTCTGATTCTGATCCTTGAACCTCTTTTCATAAAAACTGTGTGGTTACACTGAGCCACCAGATAATCCAGGGTAATCTCCCCCTCTCGAGAGCCTTAACCTGACCCATATCTGCAAAACCTTTTTTTCTGTGGAAGGCAACCTATTCACAGGGTCCGGGAACTGGGATGTGGGCTTCACTGGGGAGCGGGTATTATTCCGCTGCCACCCTATGTGTTATACCTTCTCCCGCTCCATCTTGGCTTTGACCCTGTGGCTTCAAGCTCTAATGATTCTGCCTTTGTCCAAATATTTGTGTCACCATCAAAATAGGTAGATATCAGACTAAATTTTGCAGTCTTCTGTCTTCCAAGCCAGCCGTTATGTAACAGTGTAATCCAAGCAAGTTCTAAGTTTATTAACTAAATAGCAAGCCACTCAGTTTGGAAACAAAAAAATGGGGGAGGAGGGGATTCCTGAATCTCATACTGAAGCCGTATGGTGTTGGTCTATTATCCGTTTCTGTCCAGGATGAACAGGTCCCAAAAACGAGGTACCCGCAGATGAAGAAAAAGTTAGAAGAAAAAGAAATACAAGAGAGACAATGTTCTGGGATCAGGGGGCTTACAGTTCTCTTGTCTGCAGCCCCAATCACCTTTTCCGAATCACCTTTTCCGTAGCCTTTTATTGAGATAAAACGAAAGAGGCACCTGGGCTATTGGGTGAATATCAATCGTTTTAGTAAGAACAATACAACTCAATTACCATAGGCCTGAGACTTGACTAGATAGCCATCCTGTCACCATTCCTTTTTACATAACACAGCAAAACATGTAGTGTGGGCGCCAGGGCTTACAAAGCTTTTGTTCGACTCCCTCCAGAACACAACAACCTAGGCTAGGTTATACCTAAGGCAATACACTGAAAGATTAGCTAAAGATTGTCCTTCTCCACAGTGTGGCTGGTCTAAGAGAAGTGCAAGTTGAAAGTTTGGGTTTGGGTAGAATATTCCATTCTTTGAATATTGACTGAAATTCCCAATGTAGTAAGAGTTCCTTGTACAAAGAATGATAGGAAATGTATAGTAATGTAGGCAATCTTGGGATAAGATAGACAGCTCACATTCTTTACTATCAAATATTTACATTGATTTCTTCTCGGTGTTTTGTGTGCAGGTAGCGATAGTGTGGAATGTTAGAACCTGGGTCATTGTAGCGGGTGGTGGTCATGATGGGAATGTTATAAAAATTCAGCTGTCCAGATTTTTTAAAATGAAAACTGAACAATGTTTTAAAATAACAAAAGGAAAGGAATTGTGAAAAATCAAGTGGTAACATATTAAAAAAATGATTGTGTCAGGACCTAATCATTAGGAACCCAGTGGGGAGAAAAGCAGATGACTACCAGGCCCTCTTTGGAGGAGACTGACTCTTACATGCACGGTTCCCGGTGTGCCTGTGACTGCTCCGTGCCCTACGAGTGGATGAGTGTGTGTTGCGCTTTACCCCATCGATCCGGTCTCCCGACTGCTGGGTTTTAAGGGTGGCTTCTGTCATCATGTAGAGACGGGCAGTGACTTTGCTCAATGCTTCTTGTTCTCACACCCCCAGGCTAAGAAGAGAGAGGTCGAGGCCACTCTGAAAGTCAACCAGGAGGTCATGCTGCACCTCAGGGTTTGCACCACGACAGATCCCAGTGCAGGGAAGTCCGGCGTAGTTTGGCCCTGGACACTGCGCATTCCTCACAGGTACCGGTCCCCAGTCTGGGCTGATGCTGGTTTATGCCCTGAACATAGAGCTCAGCTGCTGGCTTGAGCAATGTGCTGCTCCTTCTTCGCAGCTGAGGTTCCCCCATGCCCTGAGCCTGGGTGGGGATGTTGTCTTCCAATGGAGTCGCCAAGGAGGAGCCCTTGACTTTGGTGTGGACGCTCGAGCCGCTGTCAACCACAATGCCACGTTCCAGGTCAGAACTGAATTCTGCTCCCTTGCTGAGAGGTGAGGGGGTTTAAGGTTAGAGTGACTCCCCTGTGTGGGATGCTGTGGAGGTGGTAAAGTGGCTCTCGAAGGCACAGCCCTTATTTTGGGCACTGTGTGTGTGACCTGTTGGGATGTACTGACTGTTGTCATAAATGTTTGCTTTATCGTGAACATGGGCTTCCTGCTCAGGTTGCAATTCAGTGTTGAATCCTCTGCTCCCCAAGGTCACTCAGGGACCAGGCAGGGAGGGGAGGTAGAGGATTCTGAAGTGGGCTGGACACATAAATAGCACCTGTCACACCAGCCTTGTTTCCCCTGGCAAGAACTCAGAAGAGGATCCACCTAGCTGCAAGGGGGGCTTGGAAGTTGTTTCATTGCATTTCCTGCAGCAAAGGAGATGCAGTGTGGTGAACATAAGCAGCCACCATAAGTGTGTCTGTTCATTTGCCTTCTGTGCACAGATTGTGCCTGCTGTGTGCCAGCTCTGTATTAGGTGACTCATTTCTGTCCCCATCTCCAAGGAGCTCTCAATACAGCAGGCATTAAGCTTCGTACATCTGAGTTTAATTCCCAGCACCTCTGCTGACCAGCTGTGTGACCTTGTACATTATTAAGCCCCACTGAGCGTCAGTTTTGCTAGCTGGGAATGGAGATTGTAACACCAACCCAGCAGAGCAGTGCTGGCGTTCCATGGGGTGATCATGTAAACCAGGAGCGCTGTGCCTGGCTCAGGGTTAGGGCCCCATGGGAGCTGTCTCCCCTGCCCTGCATCTGGGGCCTCACTCATCAGCTGTCTTCACGGTGGCCTGAACAAGATGTAAGGGTGGGGTATGGGGCGGGTGGAGGTTTCTGGATTCTGCTGTGGGGCTCGAGCTCTGGGCAAAGCCCAGGAAGACGTGTCCTGACCGGGTGCCCAGCCAGCTGCCTCTGGGCCTTCTGGAGCTTGTCCTTCCATCCCCCCAGCCGCCCTGAGCTCCCAGCAGGTCTCCCTTCAGCAGAATGGCTCTGCCTCTCGCTTGGCACTTTCCTCCAGCTGGGACCTCCCCACAGTCCCCCATTTTCTCCAAACTCACACATTCAGATGCCACTCCCTTTGGGATGACCTTGAGTCACCAGCCAAGTGTCTTTGAGCAGCCAGCTTGCCAGGAGAGGGCAGAAGGAAGGGAGGCTGGGGATCGAGGGAGGGGGCCACAGCACGAGGCACCCCTGTGGAATTAGGGCCAGATAGCAAGGAGGCATCCAGATCCATTATTTGGAAGCGATTGTCCAGCCAGCTGGGTATTTAGCGCCCTAGTGGTGAAGGATCATGTTTCACCTTTAAAAATGAAGACAAACAAAATTTTCTTCCAATCTCTGTCCTGTATTGAAGCTTGGTAGAGGCCATGTGATCCTTCAAAAAAGGTTTTGCCTGTCTGTTTGTGCAACTGGGGATTGGAGCCAACACCTTCACACTGAGCTATACCACACCCCTTATTTTTTAAATTTTGAGACAGTGCTCAAACTTGCAATCCTCCTGCCTCAGCCTTCCAGAGTGCTGATATTATATATTACATGTATTTTTGTAATTATGGTTATTTTGCCCAGGATTGAGTAGAAACTCAAAACAGTTTCACTCTGTGAGAAAATGAAGAGGCTGAGAAACATCCAGGTGGGCAGGCTGGGCTCTGCTGCCCCACTGTGCACAGACACATTTGCACACAAATTCCAGTTCAAGCCCCAGCTCTGCTGTTAGCTAGGGGTATGACCTTGGGTTACTGCTTAATCCTGCCAGGCCTCAGCTTTTCTCCTGGGACACAGGGACACCCACGGCTTCATGGAGCGGGCAGCCAGCGGTCTGTGCGTGCAGATTAGTAGTGGAGACAGAGCTGGAGTTAGAGACAGGCAGGCCTGGCGGTGACCGGCTGTGCAGGAGAGGCGAGGGTGGCCCGGAGCCTGACGGTGAGTTTTACACTGCGGCATGCCCGGCTTGGCGTCGGCAGCTTTCAGACCCTCCGCGAGCCGGAGAATGGCTCTGAGGGGAGGAGCTGTGGTCTCAGATGCATACGTATCCTGCGGGCAGTTCTGGACTCATCAGTGTGGGCCGTCGTGTGGCAGCAGCCGTCGGCTCCTGTGGCAGTTGGTAAAACCACACTGCACCTGACCGCCGCGGCTCTGGGGCTGGGGAAATGCTCCCTAGTGACGGACCATCCAGGGAGCCCCTGTCCCATGAGAGTGTGTCCCACGCTGCACTCTGTGCTGAGCCCTTTGAGGGACCGTCTCCTGGGCAGACTGGGTGCTGCCTCGGTTGTGCCGTTTTGTAGATGAGCATCTGAGACAGAAGCGGCAGGGTCAACGGATTCCTAAGCAGTGGATCTTGATGGAAACCCCAGGGCCCTTGCTAGCGCCCTGAAGTCATCCAGGAGTGCAGGGTGGGGCCCCTGGGCCCTGGGTGGGTGGGAGCCTTAGGGTTTAAGTTTTGTTTCTTTTTGAAGCACTGGAACCCATCGTTCCCACTGTGCTGGTCACATAGGGACTGCTGTCTCTCTTGACCTTCACTGCCCCAGGTATCTTTCTACACACATAGATTCATCTTTCTTTTCACCGCTGCCCTCTCAGAGGCCTTTTTGGGCATTTTTCCCTAATTGTCCTCCAAGTTCAATTCCACAGGTGCCACATATTGCTGTTTATGTGCTGTGTGCAGGTCTGTGCTTTATGCACGAAGAGACAAAGACTCCCTCCCCCAAAACCAGTGTTTGCTTGCTTGGAGGCCACGTGTCCCCAGTGAGACCTGTGCCTTACAGACCCCAGGGGCACACAGGGACCAGTCAGACAGAACAGCAGTGTAGCTGCTGGAGTCACTGGGTAGGTTTGGGGACACTCCTGGGTCCCAGCCCAGAGATCCTGAGGTGTCTGGTTGAGGGGGTAAGGTATCTCTACGACTACTGTATTTTTTGAAAACTCCAGACTTAATCCTTTGAGAGCAGTTTTAGCTTTACAGAAGAACAACTCAGAAGTGGTGGTGCACACCTGTAATTCCAGTACTCTAGGATGCCGAGGCAGGATTCTAAGTTTGAGCCCAAACTGAGCAACATAATGAGAACTTGTCTCAAAATATAAGAAGGGATATGGACGCAGGTCTGTGGGAAGGTTCTGGGTTCAATTCCACTGAGAGGGAGTAGGGGAGGGGGAAAGAATGAGGGAGAATGAGAGAGAGAACGGGATCGCCACACAGTGGGGTCAATGTCTGAGGTAGAAATGCTAATTACCCTGCCTTGATCATTACACATGGTATACAGGTACTAAACTATTATACTGCTGCCCATAAATTTATACGTGAATTAAAATTGTAAATGAAACGAAGAAAGAAAGATTAAGCAGAAAGTACAGCGTTTCCCCGCTTCCCGCTTCTCCCCAGCTGGTGCTGATGCACTTGTTACCATGGTGAGCTGATGCTATGGTCCAGAGTTTGCTGTACGGTCCCGTCTATGCTGTACACTCCCTGGGTCTCCAGCAAGCACTGATTTTTTCATTGTCCCTATAACTTTGTCTTTTCCCGGATGGCATGGCGTTGGAGAGGTCTGTGGCTCTGCGACACTGGCTTCTTCCCCTAGTCCTGTGTATTTCTGCAGCCTCCGTGTCTCCTAAGGGGTTCCCAGTTAATTCCTCTTTAGTGTTGAACAATACTCCATTGTGCTGTGAATACAGTTTATTCATCAGTTTGCCCGTGGAAGGACTAGGCTTTATGTATTTGCTTATTTATTGATTTATTTTCGTACTGAGAATTGAACCCAGGGCCTGTGAACTAAGCTGCATCCCTGACCTTTTTTCATATTTTGAGATAAGTTCTAAGTGGGCAGGTTTGGGCTTGAACTTGAGATCCTCCTGCGTCAGCCTCCCAGAGTGCTGGTATAGGCAGGTGCCGCCATGCCTGGCTTAAGCATGCTTTAAAAACCTTTCCACATGATTTTAAGTGCTTTGTGTTGATTTGAGAGCCGCAGGGTAAACAAGCTTCTGTCTGCCGGATAGGGGAACTGAGGCCCACACCAGGGGATGGGGGCTGCACGTCCCACAGGGCTGTTGGAGGCTCAGCACCCCTCATATTATCCCTAGAATACTTGTCTCCATTTCCCCCTTCGTGAGGTGGAAACACCCACTTCACACCTGGTAGAAAGGACCAGATAGGACAGGAGCTGGGGTTGGGGAGACTGTGGTCCCTTCCTGTTCCTGCCTGGTTTCTCTCCAAGAGCTGGTGGCCAGGGGGGTGGTTCCTGGAGAAGGGGCCCCCACCCCTGATCCTTCTGTCCCCACCTCCCCAGGTGTGGATGGCCTCTAGGTGCTACAAGCAGCGCAGCATCAATGGCTCCTTGCATGTGCAGGTGTTGGGCCGGGAGCTGGTTCTGCTGGAGGTTGGCGCCCCCCAGGACTCCCAGAAAAGTAGCCAGGGCGGTACTGTGCATATCACCCTCCACCAGGCCATCCTGGAGGGGGGCAGCTGCTCAGCTGCAGCTCTCCAGCAAGGTCGCCATGGCAAGGTAACAGTTCCCAGGTGACCTAGGGGCTGGGAGGTAGGACATGGTCACTTGAGGCCTGGCTTCTGCCACTCTGAGACCGTAACCTCTGTTGGGGCCGTCCTGGGCTTAGGAGCATTGAAGGAGTGGGGGTGTTTGCTTTCCTACTTTCTTCATCCACACATCCACCCACCCACCCACCCATCCATCCATCCATCCACCCATCCATACATCTATTCTTATGAGCACGTTCATGCGGACAACTTGAAAATTGTGATGGTGTATATAGAATGAAGCTAAAGTCACTAGACACGGTCCCAGGGGGAGTGCGTCTCCTCAGTCTCCCGCAGCCTCATTCTCATGCTGGTACAGCTGTGACGATGGGAGGGGCAGAGCTGGCGGCCCTGTTCTATCACTGCTTCCTCTAGAGGCACTCTGCAGGTCCGACAGGCTCAGGGCTCGGTCCCACGTGACTGTCCCCACTTCAGTCACCAAATGCACATTCCTGGGTTGCGACCTGTGCTTCTGGACAACCTACTGTACACAGGAGGTCCCAGGGACCCACCCCTGCTGGGATAGTCCCAGAGTTGGGGAGACACTTTGATTCTGGGTCCCTGTGTGTTATAAAGGGTGCAACTCAGAGCAGCCCACCGTAAGAGATGCCATGGATGGTGTAATCACATAGATGTAACCCATTACTCAGCCCCCACCCACTGCCCTTTTAGGGGGATGGGAACTGGGCCTGAGACTCCGAACCTTGAACTATGCTGCAGTCTTTCTGTGAGCAGCCCCTGTCCGGGAATCCAAGAGTAAAAGACACAGCTATGCTGAGGAAATCCCCAGGGACCTGGAGGTTTATGTAGGAGCTGTGGCAGAGACAAGTTTCTAATCCTTATTTTGTGTCAGTGGCACAAGCTCCTTGTGTCCTGGTGCAGAGTGCACCTGTGTTAGGGGTTCCCTCTGCACCCCGCTTTGTCCCCCGCCATGGCCTGGACTCCAGGGGACCCATAGCTAAGGGCATGGTCCTGGACAGCCTGGGTCCAGAATTGGCATCTGTCACTGTCTGTCCATTGCCCACTCACACTCATGAGTGAACAAAGGCTGGTGGCAGATCATAAAACTGGACATGTTCTAGGTCAGGAATTAGTAGCTGTTCCATGACAGGCCAGATGGTGAGGATTTTCGGTTCTGTGGGTCATATGGTTCCTGTCACAAGTACTCAGCTCTGCCCTTGTAGCACAGACATATCATAGACGATTTATAAGTGAATGGACAGGACTGTGTTCCAGTAAAACTTTAATTATAAATAAGATGGCCAATTTTGGTCCACAAGTGGTGGTTTGCCAACCTTTGTTCTAGACTTTGTTAAAAATGAGGAAACTAGGGGAGATAGAAAAAGAAATTGGATAAGCACTCAAACTGGCACCAGTAAACTCAACGTATATCATAAGGTCTTCTACATTTTTCAGGCCTGAGCCGAAGATTTGGCTCTGGGCTCTCTAGAAGCCAATGCAAAGAGAAATTAGCCAATGGCAATATTTGTAGCAGCCATAAAAAAACACACATACAATCCAAATCCATAGAGCCGTGTGGCCCTGAATCAAGGCCAGCAGTTTTCTGTAGCTGTTGGTTTCAAGCAGGAGCCTAAAATGGTATCTTTCTATGGTCTATTGGCCCTTTCAGAACTTTAGAAATGTAATGGTCAATTTACTAGAAAGTAACAAATAGCTAAATAAATTTTACGAGAGGACTTCAAGATGGCAACCAGGTAGGCAGCAGAGAAAGAACCTCCCAGAGGAATGCCACTCAAACAAACGAATATAGGAATATAGCAACATGTGAAGGACAGAAGGGAAAGAGGTAGGTACCTGAACTCAGGAAGGATCTGAAATGGGGAGTGAAGCCTTCGGAAAGACTAAGCAAAACCTCTGCTGGAGGAAAGGATCAGAGATCCCCCTGGCGCAGTCGGGGGGAGAGGAGAAGGAGGAAGTCACTGCTCCAAGCACACCCGTGGCCCATGCCCTCGTTCCAGCATTCACAGCTTCAGCTTCGGAGGCCCACGCTCACGGAAGCCTCCCAACTTGGCCGGGGAGAGCAGAGTTCCGAGAGGCGGTCCAGGGCTGGAGAGAGGAGGGCACAGCCAGGAAAGGAGGCAGT